>APFE030089045.1:116626-133969 GCA_000404065.3 Pinus taeda
TGGGATCTGCCCAACAAGTCCTGCTTTCAGCTCATTTGCGTGAAATATCAAGTCAAGTTTTGACTTTCCTCAATGAAAAGAAGCCACATTTCTTGTGTAAAATCATTTCTCCATATCCTATTCAAATCACATATCTAAGTTCCATATCTTGAACTTAGCATCATTTCCCTTACATTTCCATTTCACCAAGTCATATTAATTCCTAATTCTACTATATAGCTCCCTAACTGCTTTCCCATCCCTATTTGCTATTAAAACTATATAAAATCCCAAAAATATTACATATCCCACCCTATAGCACTATAGCTATGTAACATGGTTTGGGAGATATTGGTCCATTTGGGACTAATATAAACCCTTCTGCGTCTTAAACCTGGAGTTACTTTAACCCCTGGTTAAAGTAATAACCCTGGACCCCCTCTTTCATCTATAAACCTAACCCTCCCCCTCCACTTGCATTATTAATGGTTTGATGTTTAAAGGTCTAAAAAAAAAACATTAAACTCTAACTGGTGCACATAACCCGCAAACCCAAATGAAAAACCCACTTTATTAAAAGTCCCCCCCCCCCGTCGAAATTAAATAATTAATACAGGCGCCGCGGGCCCCGTCCCTTATCCTCCCGCCGCCTTCTCTGTTCTACCATCCGTCCGATTGCCCGCGCCCTAGATCTACGGTGGGTGGGTCTTCTCCCCTCCGAACCTGTCGATGGTTAGCGTCCGGGAGATGAGCGGTTTTCCCGTCGTACTCCCGCCACGCGTTACCCACTCGACTGTGGTGGAGCCCCCTCCTCCCAAACCACCTGTGCACAAAAGCGGTGCGCCATGAAACCGGATACCGCCTCCCCTTGCGTGATGTAAGCGCCACATCACCCCCCAACGTCACCCGACCACATCACCCCGCTGACGTCACCACCGAAGAAAAAGCGCGAAAGGCGAAATCGCTGCTTAGGAAGCCCATAATGAAAATCAGGGGTAGTTTTTGATGCGCGATTAGCGCTTAGCGCTAATCGTGCATCGCTAAGAAAAAATGGCCAAAATGGAAAGCCTCAGTCCATCGCATGGTTTGCAGCAGTTATTTTTGCCTGAAAGAAACAGAAATGAGCGAATTGACCAGTTAAAGAGTATCATAATAGAGTTAAAGGCCATTAAAGCCGAGTCATATCAGATTTAATAAAAATCACAACCACCTAAGAGCATTAGAACCGACTAAGAGGTGCAAATAAGAGATTGAAGGCATAGTGATTGCAGATTGGACAGTAGGGCTACCAAAGGATGCCACATAGCCTCATTTTTTGAAGTAGCTGCCCCCAACACAACATTAGATAGATATTTTTTACATTAATTGTACGAGAAGTTAGGTCAATTGCAGTTATTTCCTCAGATATTCTATCATATCTATTTTTGTAGATATTTTTCCTATAAATACAGCCCTGAACGATGTAATAAGGGTTGGTTGGTTGGTTGGTTGTTTGATTTTTCTCTTTAGAGACTTGCATTGTAGATTTTGGGAGTTCTATAACCAAAGATTGCTGGACTGCATTGTTATGAACTCCTAGTTGTGGTTTTGATGGCATAAAGAGCTTGTTTCAGAATTCTAACGCTTCTACATGGCTCAATAAGTTTTTTGTTTTCGCCTCTATTTTCAGTTTATATGTGTCTGTATCACCTATGTGTCATGATCCAAGTTGCAGAAAGAAAGAATAACTTAGAAATTGCTTAGCAGCACTCTATGCTCAGTTTCTGTGATTTCTTAATATTTTCTTCTGAACTAGTGATGAATATGCATACTTAATTGATCATGTTTAAGCTATTTCTCTCATTTCTGAATGATGTCTAGGAATTCTTCATTGCTCCTAGATATTATTCATTCACCTTCCTCTTTGGTTGAATGAGAGATCCTTAATTGCCTCTCATCCACTGACCTCCATTTCATCCTTGCTCCAGCATTAAAGATTGTTCCATGTGTAGTTATCCTACTCTGTATTCCCCTCTTCTACCAAAGAAAACACACCCATTAGCCCTTAATCCTTGACTCCATGCCCAATGGTTTGAACTTCTTACATTTTGCATGCCAACTCTGCTTGGATAGATCAACCATCCCACCAAACTAAATTAAAACCCATGTGCATCATATCTAGCCTAAAATCATCCCTTAAACAAAGCTAAATCCCAAAGAGAGAGCCCTTTATGACTGCTGGTAGGCTAGGACATGTAGTCCAAAGCTTGGTTTGTGGTTACCTCGGCCGTATTCCCTTAGGAGTCAAAGGGAACAGCCTGAGTGTTAACATAATGGTGACTCCGCTGGGGAACTGAATCATTTTTTTCATCACTGTAAATCCCCATTTTTTATCAGTTTGCCTCTAGAAAAAGTCTCTTGAAAAATCCCAAAAAAGCAAAATCTCAAAAAACTCAAAATATTTTGTTTCTTGAAGAAACTTCCCCTTTCTTACAATCTATTTCACATATTAGCTCAGATATGTGTTGGTGGACAGAGATCAGACCCTTCAAAGTTGATTTATCCACCTGGCGACTCCACATAATCCTCATAATAAATACTCCGCTGGAGAAATGAACCTAAGAGAAATATACGAGCAGATCAGGCTTTTGACCTAGATTATTATCCAAGAGGTCATGTTCTTTCTCTTCCATAAAATTTTGTTGTGTATATTGTATTTTAAAAACGATTTTAAAAACGATTTTTATGATTTTACTTCTGAAAATGTTGTTGAAAATCCTCCTTGCACATTAGAACAACAACCTTAAATGCTACTGAAAATCATGATACGGCTAAGGAGGAAACAAATGTCAAAGCCAATCATTCTATCCTTGTTCATATCGAGCCAATTCAGCCAATCCCTGCACATAATCTTGTGCCTCGTAAGGTTCCTTTAACCCCTGGTTAAAGTAATAACCCTGGACCCCCTCTTTCTGAATGCTGTCTAGGAATTCTTCATTGCTCCTAGATATTATTCATTCACCTTCCCTCTTTGGCTGAATGAGAGATCCTTAATTGCCTCTCATCCCCTGACCTCCATTTCATCCTTTCTCCAGCATTAAATATTGTTCCATGTGTAGTTATCCTGCTCTGTATTCCCCTCTTCTACCAAAGAAAACACACCCAACAGCCGTTAATCATTGACTCCATGCCCAATGGTTTGAAATTCTTACACTTTGCATGCCAACTCTGCCTGAATAGATCAACCATCCCAGCAAACTAAATTAAAACCCATGTGCATCATATCTAGCCTAAAATCATCCCTTAAACAAAGATAAATCCCAAAGAGAGAGCCCTCTCTGACTGCTGGTAGGCTAGGACCTACAGTCCAAGGCTTCGTTTGTGGTTACCTCAGCCGTATTCCCTTAGGAGTCAAAGGGAACAACTTGAGTGTTAACACGGGGAACATGGAAGGTTGATGAAGCCTTCTCCTTTTCTGCTGTCACTTTACTACGGCCCTGTGTTTTGGTCTGTAAAAGACATCTAATGGAGGTATATCCTCCACCTGCAAAATGATTTGAACCGAAGGATCTTTCGAAATTATTTCTAAGTCTGTACTAGGGGGTAGACTGCTGGTTCCTTCACTTGGAACCTTTTTTGACGTTGTATCCTGTGTATCTGTTGCTTTGGGTGTATCGACATCTTTTGAGCTTTCCAAATTTCCTATGTTGGAGTCAAATTGTTGCCATTCTTGGAGCAATTTTGGATAAATCTGGGTATCCACATTCACATCCTTGCTACCCTTATCCTGCTCTTTTTTCTGTTCCTCCTCATGTATTTTCTCTTGCTCTTTTCTTTGTGCTTCCTTCTGTTCTTTCCTTTGTACTTCCTCCTGCTCTTTTCTTTGGACTTCCTCAAGAATTTTTGATGTAGCAGGAGGTTCATCAGTGAGTTGCTGTTCAGGCTCGCTTGATTGTGTTGTCGGGGTAGTAGCTAGTAAATCTAGAGGCAGAGTTTGTAACCTCTGCTCTCTGAGTTTGTTGAATTCCACTAATCCTTCGTCATGATATCTCATGTTAGCTAGTGTTTGGACCTGAAATAACGACTCCGCTGAAGAAAATAGGTCATCAAAATCATCTTCTTTAAGTTCAAACTTTGTGAGTTTTGCCTGTTCAAGTACATTATAGATGATTTTTCTTGGGTCAAATCGCCTATTAGGAAGGGTGGCGAGATTCAGTATATTTATCTTTTCTACTTCTTTTTCTACATGCTTATAGTCATGCGGAGTGTAAACACCACACCTTAGAGGAAAAGGAGGACAAACTTGCTTCTTTGAATTCCTCAGAGTCTTGGTTGCTCCTGCGGACGTAATCTGATAGGCTATTTCTCTAGCCAATAGTTTGTCGGGTATGTACAAGGGAAGGACATGAGGCCTAGCAAGGCTGCCGAAAACTCTTATATATGTAAATTTATCCTCTCCGAACCAGTTTCCTAGGGTGGTTAGGTCAATCTCTGCTTGTGAGGAAATCTTCGGAGCAGGCTTGTCAAAAATTGCATAGTAAATGGGCAACATAAAACCATTACAAACTTGATACAGGTGGTCTTTATAATGGCCTTTCCACAACTTCTGGTGATAGATATGAATCAGAATGGGGTCTTGTGGAGTCCATCTCCACTCCAGCACAGGAAATTATGAGTTAAAACAAAGAGTATCTGAGATGTAGGCACTATAATAAAATAGAGGAATAGACCTATCGATAATGCGAGTTTTATTTCTAAACTCAAGAATAGCAGTGGCTAACTTATCAGATAATATATTTCCGCAATCCATTATCTCGCTATTGACTGCTGCTTCCATTAAAGGAACCATCTCTATTGATAATTTTGAGGAATCATGTAATCCCCAAATCCTACACATGATCGCCCCACCGTAACAATAAGGAGAACATAATCAATCGACATAGTACTTACCCGAGGATTCATGCTTGTGTCTTGCGGGGTTCTGTCTCCATTCCCGAATAGGTGCTGATTCAGTTTCATTTTCATCTCTGAACTTCTCTAGAAATGCTTTTTTATACTTCTTCTGTGGTTCAGAAAAATGGTACATTTGTCTCAAATCATTAGGTTGAAACGAACCGAATACTCTCCCGTCGATTGTGCAGAATGTTCTATTTGTAACAGGGATTTCCTCAACTGCCCACCTCACTACATCTGTATATGGAAGATTTTTCTCTCAAGCCATTATTCGGTGTAAGTAGGAATCAGATAAATCCTTTAAGGTAGCCTCTAACTTTTGGGTTGAACTTGCTGTAGCTTGTACTGATACCGTTTCAGGCTCTTTGGCTTCAACTAGATTATAGATGCTTTTACAACTAATATTGTCAAGGCCAAGACAGGTAGTGTCTGAAATCAATCCTTTTTTACTTGGTCCTGGATCTGTGGTAGATTGTCATGTTATTGTGGGGCCTGAAGCTGCTGCAGATATTTTGGATTTCATCTCCATTTGGACGAAATTTTTTGCTTCAGAGGAGCTCTACACAGGAGATAAAAATGAACGTAATACAGAGAATAGGTGGTGCAAGCCAAATATGAAAGAGTTATATCAATCAATGAATAATGAAGGATTAAAATAATACTGTCACGGATACAATCTCTGAAGAGATTTTGGCATAACTACTCCATTAATTGGCCACTTAATCCTATCAATCATTTAAATTCTCATCATGTCGTTTATTCGCTGAATAATTCATTCAAGCGTGGCTTTGATTTTTTGGCGGTTAATCACAAGTGAATCGCTATCGGGAATAGAAAGGCTTTTAATAATAATTTAACATAATATACTCAAGCCTTTTTCGATCTTTTTTGAAATTTGCACTTAGCTTTATTGCAATCAGAATTGGAGGAATGCTCGTGTAGTTACATTTGTGTCATTTCAAAATCCCCGATCGCTGATAGTGATAAAGCTAATTAGCATTGATAGTTTTCGAAGGGTTCCTTTTGTTGTGTGTATGTTATATTCCCTAATCGCCGATAGTGATATCACATCGGAGAAAAGAGAGAGGGCCTTTTGTTACACTCACTTACCTTTCCCGATATCTGATAGTTATTCACTTGTCGGATCGGGGCAAACCAATGGGTCTTTTTGTTATGCATCCTTTGTTGTTGTGATATGCGATCTTGCGTCGCTTTATCGCAATAATAAAGAATTATTGATTTATTTTATAAGACCGATTTATGTTTATTCAAAAGGTTTATAGTGTATTGTTTCTTTCAGACCTTTTGAGGAATGATGAGTTGATACCAATTTTATTCATAAATCTAAAAGGGACCCATTTCATATTATAGTTGAAGGTAAAATTTTATGAAATGGGGGGTTGTTTTATAGCTCAACAAGGTCCATCGGACCACTGGTATGCACAAGTCCCAATCATATCATTGCACTTGGTCAACCCTATTCAGGATTCCTTATACCTTCTTGAATGCTTCTACGTGGAATGTTTGTGGTGCACGTCACTTTTCCTTCTATTGTGTCTTGTTCTGATTTTCAATCCTTAGTTTGGGGTGTGTTCGTGTAGACTTCATAACACACGTCTGTACCCATCGACACAGGTGGGTGTGCAAGCTGCTTCATCCTTGCTGCCCGACTCTTGTTCGAGGCTGGGGGCTTTCAAACCATAGGCACATCATCCTTCTGCATCCACACTAGTCCTCAAAATTTCCTTGATGTGTGCCCCACCAACATGAAGGTGTTGCATGCAGCAACCACTTCAACTTGTTGAAGCGGTGTTGTTCAGGTACCGCATCTTCAAATTTTCCTAGGAATTTATCCATCACTGTCAATCCATCATATTTCAGCAGTTCCCTTGCCTCTTTTGTCACGCAATGCAGTGATCTAACTATCATGTTGCAGTTGCGCATTTTCACTTCGTGCAACTGATTTTTCCATAGTTCTACTTTCTCGTATGAATCCGAAGTGTAGGAGATTTCACACTCCGACGAGATTCTCCCATCTGTAGTCAGATTCACCCAATCCTGGTCTCCTGAAGTTATCTTGTAAATACAATCCAGCTCATCGTCACACACTGGTTTAGTGTAGCGCACTCCTTCGGCTAGGTCCAATGGGACTACTACGCATAGTGACGTTTTCTCGAATATCATCTTCCGCTTCTTTGGGTTGATGACTCCATTCATATAAGTGGCCCAGTCTATTCCTAATAGGTAGGATAGGGATTGTTGTCATCAACAATATCTATCACTTCAAAATATGTTTGTGTGCTCATGCCTTCAATATGAACTGTTACCCCTTGCAACCTCCCCATGGGAAAAATCTTTTGTTGGTTCACCATTTGTAGTTGAATAGGGGACCACTCTAATGCGGGCCTACCCATGTGTTGCCATGTTTGCTCCGGTAACACATTCACATCCGAACCCATATATAGGATTACCTAATCCATTTCATACTCACGAATCTGTGCATTCAATCTCATTTCCCATTCTGGTGCACAATGCATGCACATCCATTAGTGTCATATTGGCCTCATGGATCGTACTCTTCATCCTTTGGTCCAGGTCCTAGGGGGTCTCTCCTAGAAGCATCATGATCTCTTTAAACCCAATGATTAACGATGTCTCTGATTTCGGCCTGCTAAATTCTCTCTTCAACGCATTCTAAATCTCTGCTATCCCTACATTTGTGTGGTCGTTAGAGTGCTTGATATACCATGTCAATGTGCGATTCTGAAGTGCACTCACCAATGTAGCCTTCTTAATGTTGGCGTCTGTGACACCTTGCGCTTCCCATACTACTCTTACCATGAACTAGAATTGGTCCGGATCTTCATTCCCTACCCCTTTGGTTATGGGTAGTTTGATCGCGCTCGCCATACTGAGTTGTGGAGGTGGTGGAGGTGGAGTGAGTGGAGATGGAGGTGAGGGAGGTGAACCAGGTGGTGGCGTGGGTGGAGGTGGTAACTACGGAATGCGTTGCCTTATCAAACTAACTGCACTTCTTGGAGAGACCTTAGCAAGCTCTTCCTTGCTCTCTCGCGAAGGTGAAATAAAGGGACTGTTTTCTAATTCTTCGCTACTTTTGTAGATATTTCCACTCCACATTGTCCCAAACATTAATGTATTCTCATGACCCTCTTTTCACACAATAGCATCTTAATCCAAGTATTTAAATACTTAATATACTTACCTAGCGGTCCTTTGAGAAAGCACCGTTCTGCTTCGCTGTAGCTCACGGTCATGTCTACCGCAAACTCAATGATAAATCCCCCCTATTATCTGGTCAAGCCAATGGTCCATAGATTGCGTGATCTTATCTTTTAATGCCTCTAGTCTGCATACTATTTTTGGAGTCCACACTATCGGTTGGTCGAGCCTACACCTTCCCTAGCTATTGGCTAACCTCGTGATCCACTCATACAATTTAGAAGGAAAGGATGCAAAGAAAATCTTGTGGATTTCCGTATACACGTAGAGATCCACCCACTTTTTCTCAGATACTTACAAAGTTTTGTTTTCTTGTGTCGCAAACTCATAAATCTTCTTGTTCAACCTCTCTTAAATTTCATTCTTTGTTGGGTTCCAGTGGCACGACATCAGACATCCCTCAGGCAGATCCTGGTCCCGACAACAGAACCATTTTTTGTCTATGTGGGGCCTGACCCAGGTTTAGAAGTGATTTAGCCAAGCAAATCTCGGTACTATTGGCCCTTTCAGCAACAATCCGCAGAGCACGAATTTAGGTCTCACCTGAAGTAGTATGGGAGCGTGTTGGAACCAGGTTTCCGCACCCTAGGGATGTCTTGATGAAGGTTCTGGAGGTTCCTGGGCTACATCTCCTTGAGCTCTAGTCAACTCAACTAGGCTCTCTGGGATTATGGCAAAGTCCTTTTTATAAGCTCTTGGCTCAACTCCATTGTTTTACACAGAAACAATGGGTTTCGATACCATTTTATCCCTGGCTCTTGAAGCTCTCAGCTACTGGCTCTCGGCTCTGGCTCTGGCTCAGGCTCTTGGCTGTGGCTCTAGCTTTGGCTCTTGGCTCTTCGACTCTAGCTTCTTTGGCTTTCTACAACCTTCAACTCTCTAGCTTTTCACTTGAGCTTCAAGTGACCCCAAAGGCTCCCTTAGCTACTCTTCACAATAGTTTTTCGGCTCTCTCTTCTCTCTTGCAATGGCCTTCTACTACCTTCTTCCTCCTGTTGCTCTCAATCATGCTCTCTAGCTGTTTTGAGGCATCTTCCCATCTTTTTGGCTTCCCTGGCCATTTCTCTATGATTCATTGCCCCTCTGCAGCTCTGTCGCTTCCAGAATGCATAATTTCTTGTAAAAACACCTGTTGCAGCATGGCATGATGATTAGAAGCGGTTACAGAAGGAATCAGGGCCGTTTCATAGGCGAAAACCCAAAAACTGAGAAAATTTGATTACAAAGAGATTTTTGGCAAAATACACTATCGGGGGCATTTCCTAGATGTGAAACTCCCTTCAATCACCCCTAAATCCCTATTGGGTCCTCCATTAGGAATTAAATCACATCGCATTAGTGTATTGGGAAATATCCCAAATACATGGAAAACACTGAAAAATATGACAAAATCCTTTTATCATACTTGAAAACTTATCGCATCCACCCTATAATCGTATCGGGTTTACCTTTGGTTACTGACACAGTCTCCACCGTCGATTTGCATGGTCTCCGATCCAACAATCATAATGCAATTTCAGGTGGCTTAAGGGAATGAAGGTTACCCACTTGAAAAGGCAATTTTGCTCTCTCCTCCTCTAGCCACGTGTCAACCAGTGGGTGGGATTGGGTGGAGCCAACCCAAAACCATTTACCGCTTGAGGCCCACTCGAAATCCGTCGTTATGGAATTCAAAATATCTACATTCGGGCTTATAAATTCCCTTTGGGTCTGTTTTATCGCTTTGGGCATCGTTTCTTTGTATTTCGGGTTTTTCACCAGAAAACATTAATACACAAAAAATCTGAATTTCCAGATTTCAAAATTTATGCATTTCGCTTATGAAATCTGTTGGGTCTGGAACTCGTCGATCGCTGATTCAATCCTAGCCATCCATTTCTTTTGTGATTTAATGGCTGAGATTGCTCGCCATGATCACTATTGCATGTTGTGTCGCACACAACCCAAGGGTTTTATGCATTGCCGATGCTGATTCGCTGATCCGATCATCGATGATTGGCGAATCTCATGATCGCAATCGCTGATTCCAGGGTTCTGATATCACATATGTTTTTGCCTCTGATCTGATCGATCGGATCCATGGATCAGAGTTTCCTTCACCTTTGCATAAATCTGAGCTTTGACTTTTTCTGATGCGATTTCCCTTTTTAAGGGTTTTCTGCCAATTTTAGGGATTTTTGCCTCTTCTTCCAAAGAAATAGGGAATCTGCTGCATGCAATAATTTCTACATCCTAATTCCATTTTAGCCCATTCAAGTTGCAGTGGATTCAGAAGGAAAATATCTCTAAAATGGGGATATTTCTAGGAAATTCCTTGGACTTTCATTTTTCCTCTATGAGGACCACTTAGACTCATGAACCTATCCAAAACCCATTTTGGATCACGCCTTCCCACTAAAGAACTTGTTGGGTTGTGTTATATTCTTTCCACATAGTTAACAGGGGGTTTGAGGGGTACCCGTAACCCCACTTTATGGGGTTCGGGGCAGCGGCCCAGAAAATTTTGGTTTTGGACCCTATGTTAGGTTGGGCAGACCCACCTATGGTTTTTTGCAGGATTTTCGCACATGTTTTTTGGATGCGATGGTTTTCGGTCCATGGTTTTGGATGCTTTGGCATGTATAAATATGTATTGTAACATTGAAAGGAATATAATGAAAAATCAAGCTAGTAGTCCCGGTTTTGGGCTCTAGTGGGAAATCTCTGTGCATATGTGTTTTATGTGTTATGCTCTCGCATTTTTATTTTTCATGTGATTTAGAATTCGTATGCAGGTAATTTCTGTATGGGGTTAAAACCTACAGAGCCTCAGTAGGTTAGCCAGTTATTAGTCAAATTTTCGCACTTTTGTGCAGCACTTGTTCAACTCATTTTCGAGTTTCTTTCTGTGGACAGTTCATGTAATGTGACTATTATTTTTGATAATGAATATGAAATATTTCCTGAGCCAGTACTGATCTCTTTCAGAGTGCTAAATCTCTTGGGTTAGGGCCCAACCCAAGCTGCCCAACACCTCTTTCCTTCTACTTATATGTTTTTGCTTCAGTTCATGATTTAATTTTTGTTACATAGATTCATTTTACTTTGTTTAGAATAGGTTGCTTTTGATGGTTTGCATAGTTGTTTTTGTTTCAGTTGCTCAAGTAGGTTAATGCAGTGACAAACTAAGATTCAAAAAGGCCAACAACAGGCCCTGATCTCCTTTCTCCCTTTCATGGTTAGAAGCTTCTTCTGGAAATTCATAGAAGTCAGCTTGAGCTCCTGTTGATCTTGTGCCAGTTAACCAAGTGACAGCCTGCAGTAAGAGCTAGTACTTGTGCATACAGCACCGTCGCTTCCATGTTTGTTACAAACTACCGGGTTGATAAAAGTAAAGTAGGAAGCCCCAGGAGTTGTAGCATTATTGTTGCAATACTGGTGCTCACCACTTTTTGGGGTCGTTGCCCGGGAAGCTTCAAAGTATTTTTTGATTACTACTTTCTTCTATTTTCTACTGCAACATTTTGCTAAGTAGTTTATTTCAGCAAGAGTAGAGTAGTTGTTTCTTACGATTTCTGCATTTCCTTGCTTTCATTGCAATTCTACAATTTCCATTTCAACAAAAGTAGATTAGTCATTTCCTTGCTTTCATTTCAATTCTGCAATTTCCATTTCGGAAAAAGTAGATTAGTCATTTCATTGCTTTCATTTCAATTCTGCAATTTCCATTTCAGCAAAAGTAGATTAGTCATTTCCTTGCTTTCATTTCAATTCTGCAATTTCCATTCCAGCAAAAGTAGAATAGTCATTTCCTTGCTTTCATTTCAATTCTGCAATTTCATTTTAGCAAGTTCATTTTAGTAGTTGCAACTTGTTTGTTCAATCAATTTCAGTTTTGCAGATACAACCAGAAAAATAAACAAAAACCAACCAGAAAGATTTCCTTTCTTGCCTCGTAGGAGTAGAGATAATTCAGAAAAAATGTTTGCCCAACACCCCCACTGCTTCACACAACCAACCTTCTCTCTTCTTTGGTGGTTGTAAACCCTTAGGTAACAGCTAGACATATTTGAAGAACCTATAAGGGGAAGAGGAAGAAGAAAACATTCCTCTAGAGCTAATGGCTAAAAACAAAAATGTTGGGAGCATTACCTTTTCTTCCAATTCATTCATTTAAGGTGAAATTGGAAGCATGCTGGAAGACCTCAAGAGTGAGATGCTACAGATTCTTTCCATGAAAATGGATGCCTTCCACATCAAAAGGAAACAAGAGGAAGCAAAGAGGGCTTTGGCCATCTTTTGTCTTAGATGCACCAGGAGGCATCCTAGGAACGAATGTCCATTGAAATCTATAGAGGTTTGTTCAATCTCTGAAGAAAATCATTCCACAAACAAGTTCCCGTCCTTGCCCCGACTTAAAGATGTATACCAAGGGGCCGAAGTAGTCACTGAACAAATCTATTGCATAGACCAAAGGAGGCTGCATGGACCTAGACCATATTAGTAGGGGATGCAAGGGACATCTCAGGCATACTACAACCCCAACCAAGTCACATCTATACCTTCTTGGGGCCCCCCTGCTCATCCTTCCTGGTCCACACCTCCTCCTTGGTCATTCACATCTCCATATCATGCCCAACCAGCCACCCATTCATTTCAAACCCATGCTCAACTGCAACCTCAATGGAATGCATCTCATCAGGGGCGGAGGACTCGGTACAACTCTCCTCCCGCTCTTTTGCCTCCAACACCTGTTCAACCACTACCATTGCCTCCCACTCCACTAAGGCAACCCCAAATACCTGCCCAACCAAACCTAAACCTAAACAAGAGACAAGCCCAACAAGTATGCACCACCATTTCCAAACCCGCACATTGGAGTAGCTCAACCTAATTACAATGCTGAGGTACAACACTTCCAAACAACTCCTCTTGAGCTCAATGATATTCACCATAGCTCAGGAAGAGTATTGCAAAAAAGAGATTATATTGATATCATTGAAGGACCACATCCAACAAAAGAAGATGAAAAAGAGTACATCAAAGAACCGTTGGTTGCACTTGATGAAGAGAGGACATCAAAATTAGAGATCGAGAGAGCTCCCTCATGGTTACCATCAAATCCTCCATGTATTCAAGAGAAAAATAAGCAAAAAGAGGAATATGTGAAGGTCATGGTAGAAGGTGACATGAAGAATGATCCAGATCAGCAAAAGGACCAAGGACATCACAACTATATTCAAATATGGTTCCAGACAGTCATTAAGTTGCAGCAGTACTCTCTTCCTCAACTATTCTTGATCCCTTCAAAGTCAAATCATTTGGTCTCTGAAATCCGGATACCTGTCAAAGCATGAAATTCAAGCCTCCACATCATTTTGTATATCATCTCGAAGTGCACATGGCTCCATTGGAAGTATTCTTATACTTGAAAATGATTTTTTTTTTCAAGTAGGGTAGGGTAGAGAAAAAAAGGAAAATGAAAAAAATGAAAAATAAGAGAAAAAATAAAAATCTAAGGTGAAAACCTCCTCGGAGGTGCCTCAGATTGGCTCATTGATTGAAAACCTCCATGAGGCAATCAATGGGTTGGAAAGAAGAGAAAAGAAAAGGAGAATAAGATCCCTAGGTGAAAACCTCCCTTGGAGTTGCCCAGGGCAGGCAACTAGGGTGAAAACCTCCTTGAGGTGCCCTAGTTGTTTTTAAATAAAAATAAAAAGAGAGAAAAAGAAAAAGAAAAATGAATTTCCAGTTGTATTGCAACTCTACAGGAGAACTTAAGGAAGCAACATTAGGTGCCAAGAAAGCTATGAAACCAATAATAACACCTATCCTACCTTCCCTCACCCTTCTCCATCATTCTTGACATTCTTTCCACCTCACTGTGCTTCTTTCCTAAAAACTGTGTTTTCTACAGGAGACTCCTGTAGAAATTACAAAGAGCTAGAAATGGATTTTAAAAGTAGTTTGGGGAACAAGGAAGCTTCATAAAGGGTTTATAAATCCCCCTGTAATCTTCAAACCTCTCTTCCATCATTTCCATGTCTACATTACATCCCAAGCTCATTTTTTCTTACTGTCCAAAAAACTGCAGAATGCTCTGATACAAAAATACATAGAGCAGAAGTTTGTTTTTTCCCTAACTTGAAAAATATGCATCCATTTAAAAAATTGTTTCATGGGGAGTTGTATAGGGATGATGGCAACATGCCCAAGCAATTTCAGCCAATTCTAGTGCATGGTTTCCAAGAAATAATCCTCCATCACCTTCAGCCATTTTTTCATTTTATCCATATCTGTGCATCCATTTAAAAACTTGTTTCATGGGGATATGCATATGGGTGATAGTAACATGCCCAAGCAATTTCAGCCAATTTGAGTGCACGGTTTCCAAGATATTAGCCTCCATCACCTTCAGTGATTTTCATTTTTTCTCGAAATCCATGCATCTATTGACCATAATTTTTCTATGGGAGGTGCATAATGATGATGGAAACATGCTTAGAAAATTTCAGGTCAATCCAGTCTACCGTTTGGGAGATATGGACAAAACAAGTCATTGTACCATTGAAATCTAGCATCAGCAGCATGAGGGTGGAAATATGAAGGTTGAAGTAGACTCTTGTAGCTAAGATCCAGCCAGAGAATACCTGCACAAGAAAAATAGCCACACATCATAAAGCAGAGAGCATACAGTAAGGGAAATACGAGCATGTAGCAATCAAAAGAGCCATAGCACCTCACAACAAGCACATTTGGATCTCAGGTAAGTGACTAAACCCATTCCTCTGTTGCATCTATATGATCTAAAAACTGCATGGAAAAATGAGATGGTTGCGATTAAACTAGATTGGTGGCTAGCTAACTGGCCACCCTCGTCCAGTTCAAATAGCACTCAGCGGGTGCTCTTAACACGTGTGTTCAGTCAACTCGAAAAAATCTCAGAACAGGTAGTGGCGAAATCCAATGGAAATGATGGAAATGATTGCGGAAGGCAGCATAAAGGTTTCATAATGACATTGAAGTGGGGACCAACGGTCTAGATGAGGGTAACGTACCCTTCTTGCCACCTCATCTCATCACCATAGAACTCTCCCATAAGCTTAAGTACACTTTAGTCAACCGCCTTCACCACCTTTGTTCTCATTTGTGTTAATGTGCTCTCGATTGTAGCAAACTACCTACCACCTCCAGAGCCTCGAAATGGTCGAATTCTATCATTTTCAGGACCTGCCCACTTATTGGGCTCTATAGGAGCATTATCAAATTCTACCAGAGTAGAAATGAAGTTCTATAGGAGCCTTTCTACAGGAGGGCCAGTGAGCAACATTGCAGAAGAAAAACAAGGATTTTCTTTGAAACTCGGGCTAAAAAAGGTAGGCTCAGTGAAAACCCACTTTGCATTTCCATATATACAAAGGGTGAAGTAATTTCCATCAAGTATTGAGTTGAAAAGGAAGGAGAATTGAAATCGAAATTCTGCCTATTTCTTTAAAAAAAAAACAGTCTTTTTATCTGCTCTTTGTGCTGAAGTATTATCCCCTTCTCCACTGTGGTATTCACATCTACAAATAGGAGTGATGCAACTATAGAGAAATTAAGCCTGTAAAAGAGGAAATTGCATTCAAAAATTTACTTGTTTCTTTAAAAAAAAAAACACATAGTTTCATCTACGCTCTGTTCTGAGATATTGTCTCCTTCACCACCTTCATACTCACATATACAAAGGTGTAACACAATTTTAGGAAGGAGAAACATGACACCAAGGAAGATAAGGCTAAAACAGAAAAGAAGAAGGAACCAAGAAAAAAGAAGAACAAGACCACGGTAGTGAAAAGGAAGAGCCCTGGGACAGAAAGGAAAAAGCCTAAGACAGTACAGAAAAAGGCTACCATAGAGAAGGTAGAAACTAAGAAGAAAGAGGAACAAAACAAAACAAGGATAGAAGAAACAAAGCCAGCAGAGATAGGAAGGACCATAAATGAAGAAGAAGAAGGAAACCCAAGCATAAAATGAGATATTAATCTTAAGAAGACAACTACAGGAAAGAGAAGCCCAATCAGCCTGCATGGCTAGTTGGGCTGTGGAGGCACTACAGTGTAGGCAGCCAGCTAAATCATATGTAGTGTACCTTAAGGATCAGTGGCTTCAATTTCATATCAAGACCCTAGCCTAGAGGGGCACAATACCTTTCCAAAATTATGAGAAGTTCATAGACTTGTGTGAACAAAGTTCAGCAAAGGACAAGGCGAGGTTGGCAAAGTTTTATCTACATAACATGACCCTTTCTGATATGAACCTATGGTACCCTAATGCAAAGTTGGGTGACTTATAGTTGATGGCCATGGCATCCTGGAGGAGTCATGAGGACAAGAGAGCGACATAAATCTAGAAAATGATGGCAAAAGAGCATAATGAACCTCTAATGATTAGAGCAGAACCATCAGACCCTATGGCTCTCATTAGCACCCAACAACAACTTGCAGTTGATCCTCAAAGTGCCCCTAAGTACATCAATTAGCAAGCTCTGGTTATTGCACATTTTGAAGACATGGAAAGATTGTTTGGGGAAGATTGCATCCATGCCTGCATGAGAAGGTGGAACACACTACCCCGCAGCCTATAGATCAAGGAGTACCACTCCCCAAATAGAATGAGAGAATATCTAAGGAGAGTGCCCCCGTTTAAGCACTCTATGCAAATTCTGAAGGTCCATTGGATTGTTCTGAAGCTGAGTCCTCCACTGCTGCTAGGACTACTAGAAGGCACAAAGGAAGAAAAACAAAAACAACAGTGGGAAAAGTTGGATGTAAAAGCTGGATTCCATGATAGGGAAGAGGATCTCATATCTAAGCCATGGAATGTTAGGGAGACCATCAAGGCCATCAAGGCCATCAAGGATGAGGAGATGGATTAGTTTCTGAGAGGATGAGCAACACCTTCAATAGGGGGGTAATGATGAGCCCCAGAAATCGGTAATTATATGTGCTCATTTTGCCTCTTAATTCAACTTAATCCACCATTCTCATCATTTTAATGCATGTTTTTTATTATATTTATGCTAATATAGTGAATTAGGTTAGTCATTATGCCATGAAGTCTAATGTGTGCTTTATGCAGATTTTAGGGCAATTTTTGGACAAATTCAAAGAATTAATGAGCATTTGGCAGCCAATATTCGAGGGAAACAAAGGAGAGGATTTGCAGGAGGGT
>APFE030089045.1:139614-156153 GCA_000404065.3 Pinus taeda
CACATGCAGGGGATGCAGGTATAGATGTAGAGAAGCACTTCCGACACCGCGGTCTCAGAACAACGCATGCAGTAGATCTAGCAGGCAATAGTTTAGTGCATTGCTGACCTTGCCATAATTTGAACACAATTGGAGGGACTCAACACAAATATCTCTGCACCGACAGAGTGACTCGATGGCAAGTCACGATGTTTGTGTTGGGGGCTTGTTGGGCATGGAATCCCCCCCAGGCATGTTTTGGGCCTTAAAGCCAAAGTTTTTATTGAATCTTCTTGTAAAAGCTCTGTGAATTATGGGCATGGGGTGCGAAAGTATAATAGAGTCATAGGGTTGTCCACCCTAGTTTTTGTAATGTAATGTCGATTGGATAGACCTACCCATGCTCCATGGACCATGGGATTGTATAAATAGAGCAAGGCTCTAAGTGTATAAGATAACTAATGGAAGAGAGAATAGAAGAAGAGGAGAAGTCTAAGTGATTGAGTCGGAGTGTAAGGTGTGTCTGTGGGTCATAGAGTAGGAGAAGGCTCTATAGCTGAGTGCGGAGAGGCCTAGTAGTCCACAGCCGAGTGCGTAGGGAAGGTTGAGTCTGTAACCGTTGGGAGAATCAATAAAGATAAGTTTTACTATATTTCTATGTATCTTTTCTTGGTTTAATGCATGATTGGGTATAATTTGCAAGTATATTGTTTATTTTACTGCGCGAACCTGTATGAATGTTTTGTATACCTAATTATAACTTAAAACATTCAAGTAGACAAAGGTAATTAACTAGTACCAAAAGATAAGTAAGATCTTGGGTGATAGCACAGAGTGAGATGTCGTAGCTCCATGACCCTAGATAGGACTATGCGAATGCAGTGCATCAAACCGTGATGGACAGGAAAGTGCGCGAAGAAACCTGCATATAGGAACAAACAGTGGACCAGTCGAACCTCTCAAACATCTCAAGGGTGCAAAAACCTAGTTCTAGCACCCTACCATACTACTTCAGGTCAAACCTCATTCTGCGCTCTACGAATTGTTGCCAAAAGGGCGAGTGGTACAGCGATTGTTTTGGCTAATTAACTCCGAACCTGGGTCAGGCCCCAACAAGCCAACAACAACCAATTGTGCTACATAAATGATCTTTTGCCACAAACCTTAATGACAGTTTACCTTATAACAATATATTTTTCCTTCCAACGGTCATATTTCCGGTCAACTTTGATGAACCCTTCCTCATGGTGCAATCATCTTTTATTTGTTGTAGTTCCTTTAGAATTTGCCATATTCCTCAATATCGTGCAGTAATCTTCCTTCAGCGAAGTCCCTTTCTGTAGTGTAGTTTACAGTCTCGTGCCCACCTCCAAGTGCAGGTGTCACTAACACTTCCTTCCCTTCAATTTTTAGTGTGAAGTTCCAAGGACAACTTGATCCTTGTATATCTTCAATCTACTACAATTCACTTGTCCTAGAATCAACGGGCCATTCAATTTCGCAAGTTGAACTACACCACCACGAGATATGTGCTTGATGATATATGGTCCTAACTAATGTGTTTTAAATTATCGTGAGAACTTCCCAAATTTTCTACCATATATTAATACAATATCTCCTTCTTTGAATGTCTTCTTCTTGATGTTCCTGTCATGCTAGGCTTTCTCCCTTGCTTTCTGTACTCGCTGATGGAACCCTGCTATGAACTTGTCTTCTTCTAGAGCTAGTATCTATGACATTCTTTCCTTCATAATGTCAGGGTCTTCCGTATATATGACAACTACAATTCTCAAGCTTGGCATAATGTATTCCATAGACATAACTGCCTCTTTTCCATATACTAGCCTAAAATTTGTCTGCCATGTAAATTTCTTGTATGTTGTTCTATATGCACAAAACACCACTGGAATTCTCAAATCCCAGTCATCTTTGTTTACATTGCATACCTTGGTTAATGCATTTCCTATAATCTTATTGAAAGCTTCCACTATTCCATTTTCTTGAAGATGATAAGGAGTGCTCTTTTGGTGATAAAATTGGAATTCCTCAGTTGGTACTTCAATAGTTTTGTTCAAGAAATGTGTGCCTTGGTCCCTCATCAAGATCTTTGGGCAACCAAACCTGGACATGTATATATTCAAAGATAAACTTCACAACAGTCTTTGCATTGCAATCCTTCACTAGTTGTGCCTTAGTTCATATTGTCAAACAATCAATTGCAGTGATTATATACCTTGCTCTAGTCCCTGCCCAACAAAGTCAATCGCCCACTTGTCAAAATCTTACAAAATTTTCTTTGGCACTAGTGCCATTTTGTCTCTTCTAGATAGATTTCATATTATTTGACATACATCACATGTTTTACAAAATTATTTTGCATCCTTATGTCTTATGGGCCACCATAACCCAATTCTCAATTTTTTTTGTGTAGTGGCTTTTCTTGCATAGTGCCCTCCTGCAACTCTTCCATGACCTTCTATCATAATACTTTATTGTTCATGTTCAGGGGTGTATATGCATAGTACTTCATCCATTCCCATTTTGTGCAAGTGTCCACCAATCAATGAGAAATGAGTTGCTCAAAGGACCAAGTCCTTCTTTTGCTTCATAGTGTACTCTATGGGCACCATTCTTGTGGTCGAAAACTGAATAATATCCACGAAGTGATCATCTACGACCCTAATTGCAAACAATTGTGCATCCCATAGGTTATCTTTGATATTTGTGGGTTCTTCTCCTATCTCTATTCTTGATAGGTGATCAGGTCTAGGATCTAATTTCCTTGGCTTTACTATAACTTCAAAGTCATACTCCTGGAATAATAACAATAATCGACAAATATTTCCTCCTAAAACAAGTTTATTCACCAAATATGTTAGCGCGAAGTGATCAATGAACATTTGGAAATGCGGCCACAACAAGTAGTGCCTAAAATTTTGTAATCCATACACCATAGTTAATCCCTCTCTTTCTATCATGTTATAGTTCTTTTCCATGTTGGAGAACTTCCTGCTTGCAAATGCTATAGGATGATCAATTCCCCTTTTTCCTTTTTTTCGTGAACCACCATGGGACTTACCCATTTAGACTCTTTGACAGGTTCAATTATCCCAACTTTTAACATTTTTTATAATTCTTCTTTCGCCTTCTCCTTGTATTTTGGATTCAGTCTATAAAGTCTCTTCTTGACAAGCTTCACATCCGGCTTTAGAGGAATCCTCATGACTCCCAAATCTCCTAATATGCCCTTCATATCTGAGAAATTGGTAGGGAACAACTCTTGATATTGTTGCAAGAGGTTTGTTATCTTATTGACCATGTATTCATCCCAGTAATCTCTTATTGTTGGGTACGTTGGTTCAACCTCTAATCCTATATTCACTTTACTCGTCTTCAATGGATTCGTTACATCAGACATCTCTATTTCAAGTCCATTTACTTCAAGATCACCTTTAGATTCTTTAATGTTAATGTTGCAAGGATCTTCATCCTTTTCAATATTGATATTATACAATTCCAGTACATTATGTATCTGCACAACCCAATCAAGTTGCCAGATAATTGGAACTTCATTTTGAAAAATATTCTTTTAAACTATATCCAAGGTTGCATCTATATGTGGAGAATCATCTTCAAATCTAAATGTAATTATATATCCATCAACATTCTATTCCTAGCTAATAGTACCATGTCGAAGCTTGATTTCCAAATACCAATTCCGAGGAATTTTCTCTAAGGTATGGATGAAGCCATGCACCCATTCTTCTCGTGGAATTTCTCCCATGTTTCCATATAGAGTTTTATGTGGTCTCTAGGATTGTTCTTGCTATCATACTTGTCTACGAGCTCTATTTCTACTTGTTGAAATATTATCCACATCCAACTCATAATTGTTTTCCAATCTCCTATACTCTTCTTATGAGTACACCACCATATAGGAGTAGCCCTTAGTTCTTGATCCAGAGCTAATAGTCTCTGACATTCTGGTACCCTTCTATCATAATCTCTAAATAAAGTATTTACATCACCAAAACCATCATATAAAGATAATTTGCATACCTCAGCTGTCATATAATGCACTACTTTAGTGATCCTTACACATCACCTTGCAGAACTTCATGCAACTTGCTTTGTTAGTTTTCCAATTCCTCTTCTGAATCTAAAGTCCAAGAACTATCTTTCTCCCAAGTCAGTTTTGCATCCGCAGTAAGGTTGATCCATTCTTATTATTTTGTTGTTATCTAATAAAAATTTTCAATGTCATCCACATTGTATTCTTCTCTGACAGGTTCAGTATATCTTACTCACTCCAATGGATCTAACTGCGCAATAAATCTCATATTATTGCTTTCAAATATCATCTTCCTTTTATTCAAGTTAATTATATCCATGTTATCAAATACCTAGTCCAATCCAACCAACGTGGGGTAGGGATTACTATAATCCACAATCTCAATCAGTTTGAAGTCAGTGATAGTGCACACTCCATCGATGTCTATTGTAGTTCCTGGTAATATTCCTAAAGGTACGATCTTCTATTGATTCACCATCTTCAGTTGGATAGCTGACCATTTCATCTTCGTTCTACCCGTCAATTCCCAAGTTTTCTTTCGCAATACATTGGCATTAGATCCTAGATCTAGGATCCATGTCATATTCCCTAGTCTACGATGTAAGCCTAATTTCCTTCCCAGTTCACTTCTTGTGTCTATGTAGATTATTCACTACATGCATCTTACTTTTGGGTACCTCTTTAGGATCTCAATAATCTATCAATTCCTGCAATCCCTCTATGGCCTTCTAATTTATTAATAACTTCATGAAAGTCTATAAAAAAGACTTCAAAACATTCATATCCACATCTTGTGTCACAACCTGCACTACCTCGTAGGTATCCTTCTGGTTTGGCTACATGATAGAGGTTGAGGCCCCATCTTCCATAAATTTTCACCTCGACTCTATGAATACTTGATTTTCTTTCAAGATTTCAAATGCTAGAGCATTTTTAGTAGTTTTTCTTACCCAAGTCAGTTCAACTTCCTTTTTCCCATTGGCTTTATCATTTCCAATTGCAACTCCACTTCTTATTACAATGTCGATGTGTGGTTGATCTTCCCTTGGCTTAATTGTCATGATTTTGATATTTGTTGCAGGCTGCTAGTCTCTTTTCTCTTTCATCTTCACAATAAGAATGGGGCATTTTTTATCACATGATCAAAGGACTTACAATAACTACTGGTTGTCATTGGGTGCTAATAGTCTCTTGCAAAGTGTCTGACCTATCCACAGTTGTTACAAATAATCTAGCCACATCCTCGACCAGTTCCTCCTCCTCCTCCTCCTCCTGCTTGAAATCCTCCTTGACCAACATTCTGGATTTTCTCCTCATGTGTATGTACTTCAACTTGCAATCTATAAATATCAATAGTGTGCTCCATCATTAATTCATAACTTTGGCATTTTTTCTCATCATGGCCTACTGATATAAAAAAATTACAAAACAACTGCTTCTAGGTATGTACATACTTTTGTAATAGGTAATATTATTCAAAGTGATGTTGGCCTCTCATTCTATAAATATCCCACCACAGACCAGGATTTATTGGATTATGCGGTCCACTTGCAATATAATCTCTAAACACGGGAGATTGATCCTTATAATGACTCTCTTCTTTGCACTTTGTACACCATACTTCTGATCTGGTCTCTTTACCTTTCTTGAAGTCATGCAATTCCAAGGTTATATTGGCTAGTTGAATTTGTATTTGTTGTAATCCTACATGAGTGTCCCTAATCGGTGAAGATTAGAGCCTCATCGCAATATCCAATGCTTCAACTTCAGTTGTGATCTTTTGTTGTGTCAAAGGTAACCTAATATGTGGTAGTAGCATAGCTATGAACCATTATTTATGTTGTTGTGGGGGTATATCAAAGTTCACTTGACCCATCAACACCTTGAACCACTAATCCAACTCCCACACTGATTCAGTCGCTTCCTATTTTATTTCTTTTAGCTCTTTGATGCACTATGACTCTGATTTCAGCTTATTGAATTTTGACACCAATGCTTTCTTAATTTCATCTAGTAAATCATTCAGGTTAGTCACAGAGTGCTTCATATACCAAGTTATCCCTCTTTCTCACAACAATGTGACTAGTTGCACCTTATTTACACCATCATTAGTGATATGTATTGTTGTCCGTACTGCATCAACTACAAACCAGAACTGATCAGGATCCACTGATCTCAGTCCTCTAAAAATAGGTAGCTTAATGTCATCGACCATGTTTCTTCTCAAGGGGCTGGGTGGAGAGGGAGGGAGTGGGGGTGTAGGGGGGATAATATGGAGGGGGATGGGGTATAAGGGGGGTGGATGGATGGGTAATCCCAAAGACACCCTGATTGTTCTTAGCTCCTATCTTCAACGCACCTTCAGGACTGGCGGGGAATGTCATGGAGTTGTAGGGTTACTTCTTTATTCTTCACTCTCAAATCCTCCTAACAAAAAATTGGAACTATTTAGTATCATTTTCCACTCTGCGTAGACCCTGGTTTAGGCTTATTTCCTCTTCACCCAAACATTAATATGAATGCATTTGAAAAATCCCTTTTTCACACAATAACATCTTAATCTAGAGATTAAAATATTTTAAGAACTTACCTCATGGTCCCTTGAAAAATCTGTGTTCAACTTCACTATAGGAAACGATCGCATCTATCACGAACTCAGTGATAAATCCTCCCAAACTATTATCGATCCAGAAATCAATAGACCTAGAGAAACTGTTAATGACGTTCTTGAGTTGTCGTATCAATTCAAGATTCCACTCCTTAGGTTTGTCATTACTGAAACAATTCTTATGCTCAGTCAACTTAGATACCACTCATACAATTCAATGTGGAATGAACCAAAGAAGATTTCATATTTCTCTTCGAAGATATACTTATGCAACTAGCCTTTAGCTCATAATCAAGGATTTACTTTCTCTTTTTCTGAAAATTCTCTTTCTTTCTATTCAACCCACTCCTGGATTTCTTTATTCGACAGATGCCAAAACATATCCCTTAAGTAGATCCTATTCCCGACCATGAAACCATTGGTTGGTTTAAGGGGGCTTGACCCAGGTTTAGAGTGTGCTGCACACCATGAAAACCCTCAGCCACTGTCCCTTTCACCAATGACCTGCAAGTAGGTCGTAGTCTCACCCGAAGTGGTTATGGGAGGCTAAAAAACTAGGTTTCCACAACCATAGGGATATGTGCGCTATTGCGTCCTTGTATTTACTTATGTTTTCTACCTTCCTACAATGTTTCGTACATAAATAACTTCATGTTGATGATTATATTTATAGAATTTGTTGAAAATAGCAACAAGAAATGCTAAAAATAGCATTTAGAATATTCCAATTTTAATTTGTCCTTAAATTAAAATTGAGAATTAAAATTCGAATTTAGTCTCATCGGATGCTTGAAAAATAATTAACTAATTCACCTTGAGTTAATTAGTTGGATAAATTCAAGCTAGAAGCCTTTGTGAAGTCATGCAACAATTATCCCTTAAATTAAAGATATTATCCCTTAATTAAGGAGATAAGGATGAGTTGTATTTGAGTTGTAATTAGTTAGCTCAGTTAATTGAATTATGTAAATTAGTTCCAAACAGTTTGAGGAACTAATTGTGAGTTCAGTCAATTAATGCATGCATGCATGAAAATAGTGTACTCTAGATAACTAAAGATTCCATCATAAATAACTCATGCATGTCAGTTCAGACAAAGACCCGGTTGAGATTAAAGACAGGGACATTGTACTATCAGTTGGAGGAATTTTCCTATAAGGAAACTCATCCATGTAGAAGGAACAAGGTTCCTTGAGGATTGTACAGTTTTACATGGTGTGAGATTAGTGTGAGTGATCAGTGTTACACTTGGTAACAATAGGATCACCCAGGAGAAACAATGCAAGAAAATAGGAGGCTTGGAGGGTAGAGGATAAGGTTTGTGAGAAGCCTTGTTTTCCCATGAGAATCCAAGAGGATTGTACTAAGCGCTGGCCAGCTATGAGAGCTAAAGCTTTGTGTAATCTTGATGTATTTCCACCTTGTATGATAATACAAATAGAAGGGCTTTTAGCTGAGGCTTTGCCCAGAGTATTCTTTTGTGTTTCATGTGCATTGATTCTTCTTCTGGTTATATGTGTTCTACTTGATCTTGCTCAAATCGATTAAGCTTCCGCAAGTTTGATAGTAGAAGTAGATTATAGTATTTTTCTTTGGTATATTGCATTATCGAGTTAATCTATAGTCAGATTTTCTACATAGATCACCGAGGTATATTTGTAGATAATTTGTAGGAAATTCTACATGGTATCAAAGAAAAGGTTATCGAAGTTGTGAACAAGTATACTGAGAAGGGAAATTCAAAGTTTGAAGTTTGGGATTGCAGGTATAAATCAAATTCATTTCATACTTTAGGTTCGTCAATGGCGTTCTACGGCTTGAGACTCGAGTATGCCTTGGAAGGCAACTCGAATTACACAACATGGAAGGATAGAATGGAAGCTGTATTAGAAGATAATGGTTTGAAGGATTTCATTGATCAAGAAATACCAAAACCAGCTATAGCTAATGCACAAGAGTTAGCTGAATGGAAGAAGTTTGTGGTAAGGGTGAGACTAGTCATCCTTGAGGGAGTTAGAGACCATATCATCTCGAGTCTCCATGGGAAGGAGACTCTGTTTTTAATGTGGAAGACATCGAAGCACCTCTATCGAAATGGTAGCGACCAGAGGAAAATGGCGCTCAAGGACAAGCTTCGAAGAATCAAGATGGAGAACAATGATACTATTTGCACATATCTGAACAAGCTCACCACCTGTAGAGATGAGCTTGGATGTGTGGCAATAAATATTGTTGATGATGATATGGTGAGCCTCGCTCTCCTTGGCCTTCCTAAGAGCTGGCATAGCTACCAGGACTCTGTGAATGGAAGGGATAAACTACCAGATTGGGAATGACTATGGTCAGATCTCATGCACGAGGAGATCACGAGGAGCACATAAGATGGTTCTTCATCCAAGGATGATGAATAAAATCTAGCCTTTTTAGTAAGGCAAGGAAAGGGAAGGAGAAGGATTCTCATTGCAAATCAAATTCTTCTCATGTAGGGAAGAAGGTTGACAAGTCTAAAGTGAGATGCTTTAATTATCACGAGATGGGTCATTATGTGACTAATTTCCCATTGAAGAAGTCTAAGAATGGATACTCAAAAGGATGATAAATTGAGGCATTAGCCTCTCAGTTCAAGATGGAATTCACCCTCATCGCATGCATGGTGTCATCGATGATGGGTTGTGGTTGGTTTCTTGATAGTGGAGCCTCATTCCACATGACCAGTGATTAAATTTTATTCAGTACATTGGGGGAGAAAGACCTTAAGATGCGCATAGAGATGGGTGATGATGAAAGGTATAGTGTCTCAGGAGTGGGCATGGTTTCTTTTTAGAGGGAGCATGGAGCTCTTATCACCTTGAGAGATGTGAAGTATGTGCCTGGACTAAAGAAGAACTTGGTATCGATCACAATGTTGGAGGACAAAGGTTACGATGTTGTCTTCACTAAGGGAAAGGTTTTCCTTAGACACATCACCATGGGACAGGTGAAACAGATCGGTTCACGGGTACAGAACATGTATGCTCTTGAGTTTCAAGACACATAAAGCCTTGAGAAATAAGGAAATTGTTAGAGACTTGGTGGTTGAGAGGGAGAGTAAATTACCTCTGAACATGCAGTTCCAGAAGAAGTCTTAGACAATTGTGGAGGAGCCATAATTGGAGATGCTGAGAGGAGACCGAGTGGAGGCATCCACTCATGCAAAGACCTCCAATAGGGGGAAATTTCGAGCCAAGTGGGTAGAGGGATCACATCTAGCCATATCTCTAGGTGAGAGGTGGGGCACTGTGAAGTGATAGTCCCAAGAAGGGTGAAATAGGGGCAGGATCCTTGAGGTATCCAACCTCTTTGATTAGACCTTGCTACGGGAGCCATGATGAGGAATAACAGGACTGGCTGAGTCAATAGAGACGGATGTGGATGGAGTGGCAAAGAGAGCTATAGTACAGGAGCCTGAGACTATGCAAGGCTAGCAGGCTACAGTAGTGCGAGAGGCATAGGAGTGTTGCACCAGTGTAGGATGGCATAGAGAGGTGTGCAATGGTGCAAGATGCAGGGAGTTGTCACAGCAGCACAAAGGTCAGAGAGGGAGCACTTATCAGTGGAAGAGGGAGTTTCAACATCAGTGGGTGTTTCTAGCCCAACAGGGAGGTCAGTTGGGAGATCAATTACTTACTTCTCAGTAACTGAGTTGTAGTGCAGCAGTGGGCAGCACAATGCAACATAATGAGAGGAGGTGTAGTGTAGATGCAGTGCTGGGAGAAAGGACCAGAAGCAACACGGATGCAATGGGAGGAATCAGTGGGATTGATGCAGTCAGAGATCAAAGTGACAGAGGCTAGAGTAGTCAGATATTGAAAAGCGCAGAGAAGGATTGACAACAGTGCAGAAAGGCATAGTCAACAGAAGCGCGGAGTTTTTCAGTTGACAAAGGCAATAACAGTCAGAGATTGTGATGACAGATGCATCATACTGATTCAAGTTGGATGTTTTTTTGTTTCTAGAGTTGTTGGAGCAGCAACACTAGAGAGAAGTGTTGCATGCAGAACATTCCAAAGGTTCAGGATCGGGATCGAGTTGAATTCCTTTCTTGTTGAGAGGGAGTGTTGAAAATAACAACAAGAAATGCTAAAAATAGCATTCAGAATATTCTAATTTTAATTTTTCCTTGAATTAAGATTGAGAATTAAAATTCGAATTTAGTCTCACCAGCTTCTTGAAAAATAATTAATTAATTCATCTCGAGTTAATTAGTTGGAGAAATTCGAGCTAGAAGTCTTTGTGAAGTCATGCAACAATTATCCCTTAAATTAAGGAGATTATCACTTAATTAAGGAGATAAGGATGAGTTGTATTTGAATTGTAATTAGTTAGCTCAGTTAGTTGAGTTATGTCTAGTTAAATTAGTTCCAAACAATTTGAGGAACTAATTGTGAGTTTAGTCAGTTAATGCATGCATGCATGAAACTAGTGTACTCCAGATAACTGAAGATTCTCTCATAAATAACTCATGCATGTTAGTTCAGACAAAGACCCAATTGAGATTTAAGATAGGGACATTGTACTATCAATTGGAGGAATTTTCCTATAAAGGGAACTCATCCATGCAGAAGGAACAAGGTTCCTCGAGGATTATGTAGTTTTACAGGGTGTGATATTGGTGTGAGTGATCAGTGTTACACTTGGTAATAGTAGGATTACCCAGGAGAAACAATGCTAGGAAATAGGAGGCTTGGAGGGCAGAGGAGGAGGTTTGTGAGAAGCCCTGTTTGCCTGTGAGCATCCAGGAGGATTGTACTGAGAGCTAAAGCTTTTTGTAATATTGATGTATTTCCACCTTGTATGATAATACAGATAGCGAGGTTTTTAGCTGAGGCCTTCCCCAGAGTATTCTTCTATGTTTCATGTGCATTGATTCTTCTTCTAGTTATATGTTTCTAGTTGATCTTTCTCAAACCAATTAAGCTTCCGCAAGTTTGATAGCAGAAGTAGATTATAGTATTTTGCTTTGGTATATTGCATTATCATGTTAATCTATAGTAAAATTTTCTACATAGATGTCAGAGGTAGATTTGTAGAGAATTTGCAGGAAATTCTACAGAATTACCCTTATCACATCAAATAACAGAAATCAATATAACATGTATTCTTTCTTGAAATTTAGTTAAAAACATGCATAATGATAATAACAAAAACAGAGAATGAAGACAAAAAGATACACAATACTTAACCAAAACTTCTTCTTTATTGATAATGATCTTCAATACATGCTCTTTTTTGACCTGCGCATCTAGCTGCAGGTGGTCTGCGTACTCATCTACAAACTCTTCCATGCCTCTGCACACTCAGTTCTGGAGCCTTGCCCAAACATATAGACTCAAGACAGAGAATATGAATAATATATGCTCCTATCATGATATGACACCATTCTATTACAAAGTATTACATCTCCATATATACATTAAGTCATTACAAAAACCATGGCCCATATACCATAGGTTCAACAAAACCATGACTAATACCCATAACCCATTACAAAATAAGGGGCTTTGACCCACCCTAAAGCCCCTAAAACACCACGTGACGAATAAAACTTCGCTAGCTCCATGTGTTACGTTCCTAAAAATCTGGAGTATTTGACCCAAAACTTGGACCAAGTTAGGATGGGATGAATATGAATGGTACATAGACAACGGATGATATGATCACATGACATGATATAAGAACAATTTTGAGTCTCTCAGGAAAAAAAAAAGATGGTAAGGTGACCCTTGAAAATATTGCTCCAACAAAAGTTATGGGAAAAGGTAGAGCCAAAATTAATAGGTATAGTAGAATAGCTGATACATTATTAGTACAAGGGCTTATGCAAAATATTCTAAGTGTAGTTCAAATGATGGATAAATGAAATATAATTGTGGTTACATCAACCAAGTGTAAGGTTATAGGTGAAGAGACTGGAAGGGTCATAGCAAAAGGATAGAGAAATGCAGACAAATTATATGTCTTTGTAGAGAAGAATTGAAGCAGAAATGAGAGGGATAGTTCCCCTTCTTCATATTTAGAATAAAAGAAGATGGTATCTATTGTAGTACATTATTCTTAAAAGAATACCTCTCACAGTGACTACAGAACTGATGTGAGGTACATGAGCTCATGAAGAGAAGGAGATGATTATCAGGTTCTTAGGATGAGTGATGTCTGATCTTAGGGGAAGTTGTGGTTATGGAAATTCAACATTTTACTTTATGTTTGTGGATATTATGAAATAAAGTCGCGTATATATGAGAGTTTTGAACTAGATAGTCGCATATGTTTCTCTGAGATGAACAAATAGTGGGACAAACTTAGGGAGAGTTTCTGATATGCTTCAATCAATTTTTATTTGGCTTTCTGGTTCTTCTATTGACTTGTTGCATCATATTAATAATGCTTAAAATTTATGTTTTTTCATGATGGTTCTTCATTTAATGTTAGTGTCATCATTGTTTTGGTTCTTTTGATGGCTTTACTGATTGATGAAGATGGATATGATTAGATTTCAAAGAGAATATTTGGCACAGGTTCAAGGGGGGAATTTTCTATACTTCTAATAGTATATTTTTGGCATTATGATTTCCTCAAATTTCTGTATTCATTATAAGTATATAGATCATTAATGATGTATATTTGTTGATGCTAAAGAAAAATATGTTGTTGCACTTAGTGAAGTTAATATTACATGAAGAGGATGTGCATGCTATAGTCCTTAGTGACATTAGTTGATGATGATGATTTTTTATGAATCACTCACTACTTATGTGTTGTTGTCAGTGTGTCTTCAATGATGCATAGGTTACATATGGTGAAGTTATGGATGATGCCTATACGTTGCTTGAGCTACATTTGAAAAGGTTTTACGATGATCTTGTGAGTTCTATGTGATATTTTTGGTTTTCACATATGTTGTTCATGCATGAAAATATATCTTGTTGTGCTGAAAAAAATCTATATGTCTTTGCTTTTCGTGGATTTTGGATCTTCCTACAAAAGGAATGATCATGTTTACGTTGATGATATGAGGTCAAGGGGATGAGTTGATAACATATCTCTACAAAAAAACCAGGTTATGCTATTGCTACAATTGATTGGTAATGTTGCATACTTGCTCACATGTTGATGATATTGAAGCTACATTATCTTATCTTGCATATTGATGATGAGGATGTGCATGTTCTTGTACATGTTGCTGCTATCAAAAGTTTATGTTGTAAATTACTATGATGACTATTATGATCTTGATACCTCATGGTTGAGGTCCTTGTATTTGGTTATAAATGTCATATCTATCTCTTTATGTAAAGGCCATGTAAAGACCCATGTTATAAAACATTGTAAAATCCATTCATGGACTATTGGGGTTAATTCATTCATGTATGTAATCCCATTATACTAGGACATTTCTCTAATTTTGGGTCAAATATGTAACCCCACTATGTCGGGTGACTTATGTCATGGTGATAGGAAAGGTCATACTTGGTTGAGTCATAAATTATTGTACTTTTATTGTATATCTTTAGTGAATTCAACATATGCTCAGGGGGAGCATGGTTAGTATATAGTCTTCATCTTCAACATATTATCCCTACAATGATCCTCATTCAACAGATAAGTCTTCATTCATCATTGGTCAGCCATTTTCCCTTAATGTCAAAGGGGGAGAGAAGCTTAGTGTTTGGAGAGATGTATTGGGAGAGAAGCTTGGTGTTTTTACAAATGTCTTCACAGGAGGTGGTGACGAAACACCAAAGTGGTTCCCATCAAGCCTAAAGGAGGAGATTGTTGGCATTATGATTAATGTGTTGTCCTTGATGGAAACCTACTTGATAAAGATGTCAACACTATGGTAGAAGGATGATTATACAAGATGGTACAAATGTTACAGAAAGAATGAACAAAGGAATATTAGTCCAGAGATAGAGGAATGATAAAGGTGAATTTTGGGAAAGTATACGTGAGTACTGTGAAGAACATTTGTGTACATACACAAGTATGGTGAGGAAAATTTGTGTACATCTTCTGCAACATGGTAATTGGAATATCAGGGGTCTTTACCATGGTATTGGTCCATAGTAATGAGTGTGGCAACAGTTAATTGACCTCATCAAAGAATACCAATGGAATTACTAAGGTATTAGTGTAAGGTAATCGCTAAGGCTAAAGCTATATAAGGATATGGAGATCAAAGTGTTAGGTGTGAAAGTTATGGGATATTAGTATGTAATCTGATCTGAAACAGTTGTGCACCAAGGAGCATGGAAGAAGCTCATATGTGATAGATTTGAAAGAGTACTAATGAATATGATTTCTTGATCTATTTATGATTATAGCTAACAATGATAGATCTGTGATGATAATAATGCTATGATGTGGATAGTGTGGGGTCGTTAATATGCCATGATTATTGTCACTTGTGAACGTTTATTCCACCCATTTCCACCATTCTTCATCATGTCATTTATTATAATTTATCATTTAAATCCATTTTATAAATGATTTATGCTCTCATGGATGAATATTATTTATTCTCCTTTATTTCTAATAAATTGATTATTATGCATTATTTTACCATTGATAGTTCTAATAAGTTGGTTGTAACCTTATTTACCATTTTTAGCCTCCAAAGCAACTTCCAGATTGAAGATTTGATTTTTAAATCAACCAACTCAGAAATTCGCTGGTTTAAGGAGTGACAGTTTTGCGGTCAAGATTCTGAGCAAATGAAAACGAATTTGGAAAATCCGGAACATGGGTTTTGTCCAGAACGGGCCCAATTATCTTCTTAAAGAACAGTTTGCCCAAATTCGGCCTGTACAGGGAGACACGCAGGGTTCTTTGAGCACGATTTTCGGAGATTTGCTGTTGCGGCCGCCCTCCAAATCTTAGCTGCAAAGCCAAATACGCCTTGTTCTTGTTGATCAAATGGTTGGAATCAATCCAATTTTGTAAAACAAATCATGATTGTAATTATTTATGCTCTGATATTTGTCTATTTAATGAAACCAAAGATCAGAGGACGGGAGGAGGATTGTTATTTGTAATTCTACAGTTTCAGAATAAACGTTGATCGTTGAGGCTCATTGAGACCTGATTTTGTATACTTTTGTGGATGCGATTAATATAAAAGACTTGGTGTTCTTTCTGTCTCTGTGTTTGGATTAATCTAAGGCGGTGTACCATCGGCAGCTAAGGGCCCGGCTCCGAAGGACACTTGCCTTTGTATCATTATATGGTAATCTGCGTGTGGACTGTTTATCTTTATTACGTAGCAGTCTGATACATTCTTTATATGATACGCTATGTTCTGTTATGATTAATGAATGAATGATTTCTCCATGTAAGAACTCTGCACTATATAATTGAATTCACACGGGGTCGAATTGTATCTTTATTCAACCATTTCTGTATCAGAGTGCTGGTATGAATATTTGTGGGATTTGACAGTAGCATCATTCTATTTAGAAACATAGTTATATCATCCAATATTCTCAGATTGCTATATTAGTGTGTTGCGTATATATGATTGACGTTCCTGTTTTATAATGAACTGTTGTTCCATAATTCATTTGGGAATATCGTCTCATAAAGTAAAGTTCATTGAAATCGCTTTTGAAGATTGTTATTTTATTGCAGAATGTGAGTAAGTTGGTTTTAACTCGCGAGATGTAGTTCTTCTAATTGTTGTTTCATTTACTGCTGTCCATTTCATTTCATGATGCTTTTTGTCATTTCCTTTTACGTGTATTTATTGCTTTGGTGTGAGAGAAGGTCCAAGGCTGTCGTGAGCCTCAGCAAATGCTACCACGCTCCCTGATCCATGGTCCATGCTCTAATTCCTTTTGCATCAATT
>APFE030089046.1:9471-32389 GCA_000404065.3 Pinus taeda
TATGTACATAATTAATTGGATGATTTATTGGTTTCTCCTTGCTTGTGATCATGTACTTCATTTTTTGTTCCCGATACAATTTCCTCATTTGTCCAAACACTGGAATCATTGCATAGGAGAAATCTTGCTGTAGTGTCCCTTTCAATTTCGCCACCCGAGACCTGGAAAGAAGCATGCCAAACCTTGGAGGAATGTCTGCTACCACAACGTCCATCAAAACATTCTTCATTGGGAGCTGATCCAAACTCACAACCAAGCCTTTGATGAGACCTATACATCTTACTCTGCTGGAATCAAATGAATAGAGATCATCATATTGCTGGGTGATGTCTAGACCAAGCTTATCCATGATTGCCTTGGGCATGAGATTGTGAGAAGCTCTGGAATCGAACATCGCGTTATGTAACACAAAATCATACACCCTTAAATTGATGTAAAAAGGTGGCACATCACTGTCATGAGACTCACCATTTGACGCTGGCCCAAAAATCATTTCGGGTTGATCATCTTCAACATTCACCATGTCGGACATGGGGTCAGAATTCAACATCTTAGATACTTGTCCTCTATAACTGCTGTTCTTCATTATTTCAGTCAAGGGAATGGATACTTTCAATTTAGAAATCTCATTCTCTAAATTAAAAGCGGGACTCTTTTCTACCTCTTTGACTGGGATGTCTTTCCTTTCCTTTTCTTTCACTGCAACTTGCTGATGTGATTGTTTTGCTGTTGGTGATTTGCTACTCTCCGGACCAACCGCCTCCTTTCCTTTCCTTTGTGTAACTGTTGAATCATTCTTTGCTGCCTCAACATCCTTCTTTTTCTGAATTGGTTTGACCGACACCTCTCTGTTTCTAAGTGAATATCGCTACTGTTGGGTGGTCAAAGCATTCATGTTGCCTCTTTGGTATTCATCTGATTCCTCCTCCAAGACGGTGTCGCTTGCTAGAATGAAATCTACGTCTTTGTGTACAGCTGCAATTTCTGCATACTCCTCCTCCTCAGTGAGATAAGTAGGCAAATCATCTGGAGTAAAGAGGTGGTTTTCTTCACCTATTACATTCCCGTCCTCATCTGATTCCGGTCCATGCACAAAATTTTGCTGCAAAGGTGTCTAAACTGGCTGTTGTGCAGTCTACCCTTGGGCTTGCTGATCTCTTTGCCTTATTCTATATTGTGGTTGTTGCTGCCCACGAAAGTTAGGATTTCTAACTTGTGGCTCCAGTTTGTCAAGTTTCACTCTCTCTAGCATCTGCTCTACCTTCCGAAGTAGCTGATCTACCGTGGAAGATTCTTCCTTTGTAGTGACCTTCTTCTCTGCTTTTGCTCTAGCTCTTTTGGTCAGCAGATTTGCTTCAACGTTGATCGCTATCTTCTGCATGTCTTCCATTATTGCCGGTTCTCTTTCTCTCAATTGATAAGCCATGTCAGCATCAAAACCATCCAGGAACTTCAACATGGCTAGTCCCATAGGTGGCCTTAGATTGTCTGGAATTTCATTATAAACTATATTGAATCTAATGCAATAATCTTGGACCGACTCACCAGCGTTTCTTTTGATTAGCTCATATTCGGATAGAATTTGAAGAGGATTCTTTTTCACTTCCCGACGGTTTAAAAATTGTCTTTGTAGGTCAGCCAATATAGCGATAGGTGCAACCGGCATACCTCTGAACCATTTCCTCACTTCACCTGCAAATGTCTGTACAAAGAGTCTCATTGCCACATTCTCCACATCAATCTCATGAAGTTCATAGAAGTCTGCCATTCTGTCCACATGTTGCTGAGCAATAAAACCATTAGGAGTGCCATCAAAAAATGGGATTTTGCTTTGGTAATCAGTGGCCATATCATCTAGAATTTGAGGTAAAACAAGAGGTGCAAAAAGGGCAGCCATCACTCTTGGTGGATTTGTCCTTGGTGGTGTTGGAGGAGTGTGCACAATTTTTAAGGGGCTAGCAATTGGAGTTTGAAGCTGAGCTACTATGTAGTTATCAATCGACTAGTTAGCCCTTTCCGTCTCCAAGTCTACAAGAAACTGTGGATTGTGGACAATAGAGTCAACCGCCCTTTCAGATTTGGTTTCGAACAAGGATAATTCAAACTGCTCATCAAACTCTAGCTCTTCAATATACTCAAAAATGTCCGGGCATGAATGGGATTTGAACACGGGTGGAGTAGAGCTTTCTTGACGACAAACTCTTGAAATCAGATTGGGATTTTCGTAGATGCGCGGAGGGTCGGGATCTAGATTAGCTCTGGTGTATCTTCTAGAAGCCAGCGTGCTATTAAGAAAAATCAAAGGACACAACCAATTTTACTCAGCCTATCAAATCCTAAACTTATCATCCGAAAGCTTAGAATCATTAAGAAGCAAGGGGATTTATTTTTCCCCAGCGGAGTCGCTACTATGTTTGCACCTAAATTCGCCTTAGGCTGAAGGAAGGAAAATTCAGGGTAACCACAAACCACGCTCAGTCTGGTAGCTAGCCCTACCAGAACAGGAGAGGGCTCTCTCTGAGTCACGCTCAGTGAATAGATGAATGAAACGGTCTGAGATGACTTACAATGAAGTATTGATCTTAGGCTAGTAAGTGAATATGGATACAAGAAACGATTTTTATGAATGACTGTGTTTCTGGGATGGTATGGGACCAATGGACCTCAATGAAACAGAGAACTTAATACAAAGGCACAGATTACTTCGTGAGACAAGATAGGCGGAGAGTCCAACAATTTAGTTTGAAAGCAACACAGAATGGAGAGATTACTTAGGAGGGTGAAAATGGCATGGGAAACATGAATCCTTTTCAACAGAAGAAGAACACTGAACATGAAATTTTCCCACAGGCAGAGCAATAAAATTGAATTCTACCTTAGAAGCAGCGTTAATAACTTAGAAGTGGTACCGCTTGAGCAGCTGACCATTGATCGACCCTCCTGGACAATCTTCCCCGTTCATTTCCTTTAGAAGAAAGGCATTCTACCCCCTATATGCTGCAATCTTGAAAGGACCTTTCCAGAGGTTCTCAAACTTACCGTGCTTGCCTTTCTCCTCATTCCTTGCATCGCACTTCAACACCACATCATCCACCTGAAATTTGTCCACCTTTTCCTTTCTATCATAAATTTTCTTGATTTTCTCCTGCAATTTGGATGTGTTCTTGAAAACTTCTTCTCTGGTCTGCTACAAGTGGACCATTTGATTCAACCTTCTCTGCATGGGATCTTCTTCACTGCTGGCCTCCTAAAGAAGTTTGACAACTGGGGCAGCGAGAGAGGTAGGAATTACTGTATCAACTCCATACACAAGCTCAAACGGTGACGTACCTATGGACTTCTTCTGACTGACCCGATCTGCCCAAAGTGCATTTACCAACCTCTTATGCCAGCTCTTCTTGTTTATTTCCAGTATCTTCTTGATTATGTTGACCAATGATTTGTTTGAAGATTCCACCAATCCATTGCCTTGTGGATGATGGGCAGTTGAGTGACCCAAAATGATGTGATATTTATGACAAAACTCTACCATCCTTTTTGATTTGAAAGCTGTTACGTTATCAATGATTAGCTTATTAGGACAACCAAAGTGAGAAAAGATGCTATTTTCAAGGAATGAAATGATTACCGCATCTGTAGCTTGTCTGGTGGGAATTGCCTCAATCCATTTTGTGATGTAATCTGTGGCTGTGAGGATCCATCTATGTTGTCCAGAAGAAGCAGGATGAATTTCACCAATGAAATCCAATCCCCATTGCTAGAAAGGAGCACTCACCTCAATGGGTTTGAGTGGTAGAGGCTGTAACTTCCGCTTCCCTTCGAAAATCTGACATTTATGACAGCGCTTGACCATCTTATATACATCAACAAACAATGTCAGCCAATAGTACCCTGCTCTCAAAATTTTGTTTGCTGTTGACTTACAAAAAAGGTGACCACGACAGTCTCCTTGGTGGCAGTCCTCCATGACATTCTTTGCTTCCTCTTCCACCAAACAATTTAACAAAATGCCACCTGGATCTTTCCAATACAGTGCTGAATCAAGAATGCAAAACTTGGCAGCCTTCAACTTGAGTGTTCTCGCTTTGTTTCTAGTCATGTCGGGCGGTGGTGACAAATTTTTGAGCACATATATGATATCTGAATACCATGGAGAGAGAGAAAACATTTCAAATACCTGAATTGACGATTCCTCCTCATTCTCATCGGATATAGCAACAATCAGATTTATGTCCAAGCATGCAAGTTTGATTCAGCCATTAGCTTCGCCAATCCCTGTCCTTTCACCAGCTTTGTGGGCTTTATTTCCACATTATATTCCAGCAAGGCTGCAATCCACTTACCTCTTCTTCCTTCCGGATCGGTCTGCACTAAAACATCTTTTACAACAGCATTAGGAACATAGGCCAGAATGTGAGAATGTAAAATATATACCCGGAAATCTTTCAGTGCCTTCACAAGTGCAAGGGCTTGCTTCTCAATGATGTTGTACTTTAGTGCTGCATCTCTTATAGCTCTGCTGAAAAATGCAATGGGTCTTTCATGATCATCTCTCTTCTGCAATAACACCGCTGCCATAGTATGTTTTGAAGTAAATGAAAACAATATGAAATCCTGAGTGTAGTCCAGGCTGACTAGAACTGGAGCTGAGGAAAGAGCCAATTTGACCAAATTGAAAGATTTTACCGCCTCTTCTGTCCATTTCACTTGGTTGTCCTTCTTAAGCACGTTAGTCATCTCTCTTAGGTGCTCAGCAAGATTGGGTACAAAGCGGTGTAGGAATTTCATCTTACCATTGAATGATTGTATCTCCTTTTTATTCCGGGGCAGATCGATTTGCTGAATTGCTTGCACACGTGTTGGGTCAATATGGATGCCATCTTTTGAGATAATGTGCCCAAGTAGTTTGCCTTCCTCCATGGCGAACAAGCTCTTCTTTGGATTCAGCGACAAGCCATATTTTCTGCACTTTAGGAAGACAGTTTTAAGATGGTACATGTGCTCTTCATCAGATTTGGAAAACACCGTCAAATCATCCAAATACACCACCAAAAAGACATCTTTTTCATTTGCAAAAGCCAAGTCCATTGCATGTTGAAATGTGGCACCTGCATTCTTCAAACCGAAAGGCATTTTAACGTAATGAAAGGTTCCCCATGGAGTGGTGAACGCTGTCTTGTCTCGGTCATCCTCATGGACAGCAACTTGGTTATATCCGGAATAACCATCAAGTAGTGACATACGGGATGCTCCCACTACTCGCTGAAGTATATGGTCCATTTTGGGCAGTGGATAGTTGTCCTTCAATGAAACATTATTGAGATTTCTGAAATCAATGCACAAGCGAATCTCACTTGTCTTCTTCCTTAAGGGCACCAAGATAGAGATCCAGTCTAAAAATCTGATAGGCACAATGATCCCTGATTTGTACAACCTTTTGATCTCCTTTTCAATAGATGGCAGCAACTTTGGATTTAGCCTTCTCAACTTCTGTCTTAATGGTTTTTGATTGGGCTTGATGGGTATAGTGTGTTGAATTATATTGGTGTCATATGTCTTTAAGTCGGAATAATCCCAAGCAAACACATCTGCAAATGAAGACATCAAACTGATATATTTGTCCTTGATTTTTGGCGGCAATGCTTTGGATAATTTTAACAATTTAGGATTTGCAGCTGTCCTGATATTGACTTCTTCCACACCCTTCTCTGTTCGCTGCAATGTTGGCTTACGGGCTACATCATCTTGATCAAAGAGTTCTTCTAGAGGTATCAAGCCTTTGGGAATAACGTTATTCTTCAGCTGCAACACGTCCATTTCGTTGATCTGCACCTCATCTGTACCATTACCTTTATCATCATCATTTTCTTCATCAGTTGAGGTGTCTTTGAACTTGCCTTTGTTTTGTAGAAAATCATCAATCTCCTCATCATCTTGGAACACTTGCCAATATCTCTAATTGTCTAGAACAGTTGGGCAATGCTTGACATGGATTTCGAATTTATTGTTAGATTTCATCGGGATCTTCAAACTACTTGCTGCCTTGGCAAGAGCATTAGCAATACTATTTTGTATACGAGGCACACATGTTAAGGTGTATTCTGAAAATAATTTTAAAATGTCTAGGACTGCATTACGGTAAGCCTGCATCCTAGGATGCTTGGCATGATATTCGCCTCTGACCTGCTTGATAACCAGTTCGGAGTTGCCATATACTGAAATCCTCTTAGCATTCAACTTTCTTAGAATCTTTAGACCAGCAATCAGAGCTTCATACTCAGCTTCATTATTTGAACACTCAAAATCCAACTTGTAAGAGCATACCCGCATGTTACTAGGGACTTTGTTTGGGGTGGAGAAAGGACTGCGTACCCAAATTCCAATTCCAGCGCCATCATTTCCCACTGCTCCATCGAAATCAATGGTCCACAAACCTTCTTCCTCCTCTTGCAAGTGCTGGAAATCTGTTTGTTGTGCCTTGTCTGCTTGCTGTCCATTACTTTCAGCTGATTGCCCAACGATGTTTTGCTGTTCTTGTTCTTCTTTCTTCAAAACTTCTTTGAAATTTTCTGTTATTTCTGGAATATGATCTGCTTCTACTAACTGACTATCTATATCATTTAAACTATGTGAATACAAAGCAAAAGACTCTAAATTTGTATGTACTTACTTAATTGGATGATTTATTGGTTTCTCCTTTCTTGTGATCATGTACTTCATTTTTTGTTCCCGATACAATTTCCTCATTTGTCCAAACACTGGAATCATTGCATAGGAGAAATCTAGCTGTAGTGTCCCTTTCAATTTCACCACCCAAGACCTGGAAAGAAGCATGCCAAACCTTGGAGGAATGTCTGCTACCACAACGTCAATAAAACAATTCTTCATTGGGAGCTGATCCAAACTCACAAGCAAGTCTTTGATGAGACCTATACATCTTACTCTGCTGGAATCAAATGAATAGAGATCATGATATTGTCGGGTGATGTCTAGGCCAAGCTTATCCATGATTGCCTTGGGCATGAGATTGTGAGAAGCTCCGGAATCGAACATGGCATTATGTAACACAAAATCATGCACCCTTAAACTAATGTAAAAAGGTGGCACATCACTATCATGAGACTCACCATTTGACGCTTGCCCAAAAATCATTTCGGGTTGATCATCTTCAACATTCACCATGTCGGACATGGGGTCCAAATTCAACATCTTAGATACTTGTCCTCTATAACTGCTGCTCTTCATTATTTCAGTCAAGGGAATGGATACTTTCAATTTAGAAATCTCATTCTCTAAATTAAAAGCGGGACTCTTTTCTACCTCTTTGACTGGGATGTCCTTCCTTTCCTTTTATTTCACTGCAACTTGCTGATGTGATTGTTCTACTATTTGTGATTTGCTGCTCTCCGGACCAACCGCCTCCTTTCCTTTCCTTTGTGTAACTGCTGAATCATTCTTTGCTACCTCAACATCCTTCTTTTTCTGAATTGGTTTGACTGGAACCTCTCTGTTTCTAAGTGAATATCGCTGCTGTTGGGTGGTCAAAGCATTCATGTAGCCTCTTTGGTATTCATCTGATTCCTCCTCCAAGACGGTGCCACTTGCTAGAATGAAATCTACGTCTTTGTGTACAGCTGAACGTTCTGCATACTCCTCCTCCTCAGTGAGATAAGTAAGCAAATCATCTGGAGTAAAGAGGTAGTTTTCTTAACCTATTACATTCCCATCCTCATCTGATTCTGGTCCATGCACAAAATTTTGCTGCAAAGGTGTCTGAACTAGCTTTTGTGTAGTCTGCCCTTAGGCTTGTTGATCTCTTTGCCTTATTCTATATTGTGGTTGTTGCTGCCCACAAAAGTTAGGATTTCTAACATGTGGCTCCGGTTTGTCATGTTTCACTCTCTCTAGCATCTGCTCTACCTTCCGAAGTAGCTGATATACCGAGGAAGATTCTTCCTTTTTAGTGACCTTCTTCTCTGCTTTTGCTCTAGCTCTCTTGGTCAGTAGATTTGCTTCAACGCCAACCGCTATCTTCTGCATGTCTTCCATTGTGGCCGGTTCTCTTTCTCTCAATTGATAAGCCATGTCAGCATCAAAACCATCCAGGAACTTCAACATGGCTAGTCCCACAGGTGGCCTTATATTGTCTGGAATTTCATTGTAAACTGTATTGAATCTAATGCAATAATCTTGGACCAACTCACCGGCGTTTCTTTTGATTTGCTCATATTCGGATAGAATTTGAAGAGGATTCTTTTTCACTTCACAATGGTTTAAAAATTGTCTTTGTAGGTCAGCCAATGTAGCGATACGTGCAACCGACAAACCTCTGAACCATTTCCTCACTTCACCTGCAAATGTCTGTACAAAGAGTCTCATTGCCACATTCTCCGCATCGATCTCATGAAGTTCATAGAAGTCTGCCATTCTGTCCACATGCTGCTGAGCAGTAAAACCATTAGGAGTGCCATCAAAAAATGGGATTTTTCTTTGGTAATCAGCGGGCATATCATCTAGAATTTGAGGTAAAACAAGAGGTGCAAAATGGGCAGCCATCACTCTTGGTGGATTTGTCCTTGGTGGTGTTGGAGGAGTGTGCACAGTTTTTAAGGGGCTAGCAATTGGAGTTTGAAGCTGAGCTACTATGTAGTTATCAATTGACCGGTTAGCCCTTTCCGTCTCTAAGTCTACAAGAAACTGTGGATTGTGGACAATAGAGTCAACCGCCCTTTCGGATTTGGTTTCGAACAAGGATAATTCAAACTTCTCATCAAACTCTAGCTCTTCAATATACTCAAAAATGTCTCGGCATGAATGGGATTTGAACACGGGTGGAGTAGAGCTTTCTTAACGACGAACTCTTGAAATCAGATTGGGATTTTCATAGATCTGCGGAGGGTCGGGATCTAGATTAGCTCTGGTGTATCTTCTAGAAGCCAGTGTGCTATTGAGAAAAATCAAAGGACACAACCAATTTTACTCAGCCTATAAAATCCTAAACTTATCATCCAAAAGCTTAGAATCATTAAGAAGCAAGGGGATTGATTTTTCCTCGGCGGAGTCGCCACTATGTTAGCACCTAAATTCGCCTTAGGCTGAAGGAAGGCAAAATTCAGGGTAACCACAAACCACGCTCAGTCTGGTAGCTAGCCCTACCAGAACATGAGAGGGCTCTCTCCGAGTCACGCTCAGTGAATAGATGAATGAAATGGTCTGAGATGACTTACAATGAAGTATTGATCTTAGGCTAATAAGTGAATATGGATACAGGAAACTATTTTTATGAATGACTGTGTTTCTGGAATGGTATGGTACCAATGGACCTGAATGAAACAGAGAACTTAATACAAAGGCACAGATTACTTCGTGAGGCAAGATAGGCGAAGAGTCTAGCAATTTAGTTTGAAAGCAACGTGGAATGGAGAGATTGCTTAGGAGGGTGAAAAGGGCATGGGAAACATGAATCCTTTTCAACAGAAGAAGAACACTGAACATGAAATTTTCCCACAGGCAGAGCAATAAAATTGAATTCTACATTATCTAACTCAGAAAATTTCACTGGAAAATGAATATGAAATGAACTATGAAACATAACAAGATACATATAGAAAATAAGACACAATTTTCTTAACACACAACCACATGAATCTCATGAAACAGAGCCGCTGCCTTTCATTAATTCTTTGTAAAAATATACAATGCAGAAACAAAGTTTCTTTCCACAGTCTCCCAGAAGTTACAAGCCAACCACGCTTTGCAAATGGTTTGCATACAATATATAGAATGTGCCATGAAGAGATAGAATGCCCAAGGGGTGGAGTTACTCAAATCATCACAAAATGAAGGTGGAGAGCCAAACATCAGCTACAGGTGCAGCACCACAAACATGACAAATGGCTTGGGTGGCCCTTTGCCTTCCTTTGCCACTTGGATAACTGACCATATGGAGTGAAAATACCTTTAAAACCACCTTAGGTGTCGAAAAACTGAAGTGAATATGAGTGGGCCCACTTACAAAAAGTCGGGAAGTGAAATTTCACGAAATAGAGGCATTCTAGGCCTTTTTTCCTATATGTGTCGCGCCCTTTTCTGTATGCGTCGTGCCACTTTGAGGCCAGTTTTGAGGCACTTGCAGGAGTCCCAAATGTACCCAAGTGTGCTTGTTGGAAAGCCTGTCCTATCTACTTTCCAACCCAAGTCGAATTTTTGAATTTGGAGCTCATTTTCCCCTCCAAATCTTCATTCTCCCAAGACTACTTCCTGTGTGTCAAAATAGGGGCAGTGAGGCCATTTTTGAGTGTTTTTTGCCCTTTTGGTGGCCAAGATATTCTCCAAATTTCTTGATCCCAATGCTAGTAGTCATGATTTTGGATGCTGAATCCAAAAATGCAAACCATTCCTCATTTGGAGCTCCCTATCCTACGCGTCGTGCCGGTGGCGCAGCGCGTATAGAGAAAAAACCTGTGTTTGTGCCAAAAAATTACCATGTGACCAAAAATGTCCCAAATTTCTCGAAATTTGGGCTGGAGGTTCTCTAAGAAGTGCTATGTTGGGCCATAGAAGCTTCAACCAAGATTCAAAGCCGATCTTTCTTTTTTGCCTCTTTTGCCTCTTTTGTTGCTCTACTCGATTTGGCCTTCAAGCTCCTTATCCGGGCCTTTGCACTCATGTTCAGTGCCCTGTAATGACAAGCCATCCTCCTCAGTATGTTGTTGTCTCTATTGGCCTTCTCTAGCCATCTCTCCAGGTGAATATTTACCCGCTCTAACCAAGACACATGGTCGTTGTTGATCTCTTGCTCCAAGGTAGTGAGCTCGATCCTCCCTTGCTGCGCAGCTTGTCGATTCTCACGGATTCTTTGCAGCTCCATGATTGCTTGCTAGTCCTCAAGCTGCTTGATCCTCTGCTCCTGATACTTGATGATCCATCTGGCCCTCTCGAAATTGAGTATCAAGTCTTTGATCTCCGTGTCCTATTCCCGAATCGTCATCCTGAGTTTGGCACTCATCTCATCTGCCTGATCATCCTGAATGAGGATGACATCGTCTTGCTGTTCACCTGATGGCCCCTCATCATGCTTGGGCTTCTTGCTCTGCCTGGGCCTCTTGCCTTTTTCCTATACCTGTGTCGTTGATGCCGGAAGCGAGGCCCCTTCCACCCCGGGTGGAGATAACACTCGCTTTGCTGCTGTGAACAAGTGTTTACTGCCTCTCTGATATGTAACAGAAAATGGCATGATCATGGTCTCATGGTGCTCATACTGATGAGAAGGACCACCCATCTCCTGCTCTAGCTCTGGTAGTACCTGTGACGTGCTAAAGAAGTCACGGGAGATGAAGTCCTCCCAAGCAATGCCCTGCAATCCCAACAGATGATCTACCAAAATTTGGATAAGAGCAAAATGATACACACTGTTAAGCTGCTGCTGAGGGGTCTTATGGAGCATGAAGGTGTGCATCCTCTCTATGTTCCTGCATATGAAAAATGGAGGGTTCATCATCTTCACCCAGGTAAAGTGCATGAGCAACCGGATGTGACAGGCATAAAGTTGAGAGAACCTCCCCTCACAGCTGAAGTATTTCATGATCAATCTCATGAGTGGAGCATACTCATCTTTCAAGAATCTGAAGGGAAAGACTCTTGTGAGCTCATTCAAGAATCGGGCCTTAACGTAAGGCTCATAGTGCCACCTATCCACCTTATTCTTCTTATGCCATTGTTCCCCAACATTTGGTATACCTGTTGCCACTGATATAGCTTCGGGTGTCAATGTGAAAGTGACCCCGGCCAAGATAGACTAACCTCCATGTAGATGAAGCACAAATAAACGGGCCAACTCATGATGAACTCTAACATTTGCCACCCTTTGATAAAATTCGAAACATGATAGGTGCTAGAAGCATGACATGGAAAGATGGCATGCTTGTAACTCGATGAGGGTAGTGGGCTCATCCCTGACATATTTGCCACTCCTATGATGTCTCCTGGGATCCTGTTATCTTGAAGCTGTATCACTGTGAGTTTCCCCCTCATACTCTGATGAATGCTGTGCTGTCATGACTACAATGTGGACTGTGATTAGGCTGCCTTTTGATGATGGTGTGAGGCTGGGTGCCTCTGTGATATCTGTTACCAAGGGGAGCAATGAAACAGGGAGTATTAGGAAGGGAGTAATGAAATAGGAATAGGGATTATAGGGAGAAATTTGTCAGGGATATGGGAGGAGTTTAGGATTTTTGATGGGGTAGGGTTTGGGATTTAGTGTTGACCAAATAGTGGAGGGATAGGGGAGAGGGTTTTGATAGTAGTTTAGTGCGGGGATTTTAGGAGAAATGGGATGGGGGAATAAGGAACAGGGGTAGGGTAGGAAAAATCAAGCCTTGGCAACACATACACTCATACAACCCTAACATCAATCATTTTTTGGTGTCTTCTTATGGTTGATTTTATGCAATTTGGTGGCATTCAAAACATCTCAATAAACACCCTATAGTTGACAAAATTTGATGAGCAAGTGATTTAAAGAGCCTACCTTGCAAATTTATGAGCTCCACAAAAATTTGGGTGAGTTTTGGCACTGTTTGGGCACTTTGCTTGTGTGCGCCACGGGCAAAGCCCAGTGCGCCGTGCCCTGGGTATGCACTGCGCCATTGGAAAAATTACATTGTTGGCAGGCTGCGTGTGCGCCCCGCGCTCTGTGTGCACCGCGCCCCTGCCTGTGTGTGCCGCGCCCTGAAAACTTCCTCCAAACTTGCTCTAAACAAGCATGGTGCACACTCCAATTACTTTGCAATGTCTTCCAATGGATTCAATTTGCACAATGCCTTTGGTTTTGACAAAAATTTGTATATATAGCCTTGGAAGAGATGGGTTTAATTTTCTCCTCTTCGAAAACCAATTTTTCTAATGTTTGATTTTTGCAGTTTCCTCACTGACTTTAACACACATTGATTCTCACTTTCCCTTTGAAATTTTAGCTCAAATGACGAAATTTTCACCAGTCTTTGCAGGGTTTGCATGATAGGACATTTTGCCATAGAAACCATGACTGCCTCTAAAAAATCAACTGGTGACTTTTTTGAAAATTTTGTCATAAATGACACTGTTTGACTTTTCTTCAAAACAGAGTTTTGAAGGAGAGTCAAAGTTTATCCACGTGATGATGAAGCTCTTTGAACCATAACTGTGTAGGGGCCTCACTCTGGCCTGCATGGCTTTACTGGACATATTCAAAGACCAAATTGATGAATTCCTAGACCTAGACATAGAAAATCACTTTTGTCCTTTAAAGGACCAGACCTTGACTGTCATGGACTTTGATGACTATTGACAAAAGACCTCAGCCAGCAGGAGCCAGACATGAGGGGGAGTGACTATCATGACCTTCTCCGTCAGATTATGGCATGCCCCTAGCGGAATTCAGTTGGATGAATGAAGCGGGACACCTAAACATGAAATGCATAAAGAGTTTTGATCTCTGACGGAGGACTGACCAGATCGACTCTAACACAATCTATCAGTGCCCTATTCTGGAGAATGAAAAAATTAAGAGGAAAATTCAGGAGCTGTTGCAAAAAGGTCACATCCATCCGAGTTCATCACCTTGTGAGAGATCGATCGTGTTGGTATCGAAGAAGTATGGGACTTGGAAACTCTGTATTGGCTATCAAGCACTGAATAAGATCATTGTCTCGAATAGGTACCTGATCCGACATGACCTTCTAGACCAGCTCAAGGGGGGAAAATATTTCAGCAAGATCGACTTGAAGTCCAGATGTCACCAAGTACCAATAAAACCCTCCGATGTGTGGAAGACTACCTTCAAAGCCAAGGAGGGCATTTTCGAATGGCTGGTTATGCCTTTTGGGTTGAATATTGCTCCTGCAAGCTGCATGAGGCTGATGGATGACATCTTTCAGCCATTCACCAACTCCTTTGTAGTGGTATACTTGGATGACATCCTCATCATTAGCGAGAGTTGGGAAGAGCACCTCCACCACATCTGACAGGTTCTCAAAACACTGTAGAAACACAAGCTATGTGCCAATTTGGAGAAATGAACTTTTGGCATTGTTGTCATTCTGTATTTTTGATGTTGAGGGGGTAAATACATAGGACACCATCAAAACCACTTTGGAAGCCGGGATCTAGCCTTGCCAGCTTTATAGAGGGATCTTTGTATAAAATATAGCTATGTTTGATGTGAATTTTAGGCTAGTTATTACTGTACTGATTGCTTTGATTGGATTTATTGGTTGATTAAATTGTTATAATTCCATTGGGCTATGGAGTCTAAAGATTAATTGAATCTGCATCAAACTTTGAAGGAGTTTCATAGGTAAATATTGGTTGCACTAGTTGGATCTTTTAGAATTTTAAATGGATTATGAAACAGAAGAAATGTAAGATTCAATATAAATTAAGTAGAAATGAAGGATTCCTTAATTTGACTTCAACAAAAAACATATAAATCACTAATAGCCAGAATAAGATGTTCTATATAACATATCTTATTTGTCACAGTTTCTGTTATGTAATTAAGCTTTTCAGAAATGATAGAGAAAGGAGATAATGATTAAACATATGAACAGAAGAAAAACATCACCAATTCATACACCACATGAATCTTGTGAAGAATTTCCTTGTAATATTGATGCTTCTGTGAAAATTCTATCACTGCAACAACTGATTTACTTTTCCTACATGTTTCATCATAAGTTATTCATGAAATTTCTTCAACAAAGATTAAAATAAATACTGCTGCAGATATCACATTGTAATACAGAAACAAAAATATGCACACATTGACATAGTTATTTTGGATTAATGTCCCCGGAAAAACCCAATGTGGGAAAACTGGTGCAGCAAGGGAAGATTTTATTATTCAACAATTTTCTTGTACAACAAGGTGCCAAACTAGCTTACCCACAAATAGACAAACTTCCAGCATTCTCCTAAACCTAGCGTGGCCCTACTGACCTCTGCTACAACCTAAAACCCTCTACGTTAGCCTAATGAGGCTCTGTGCAGCCTCTTTGGGCTTCTGCGTCACTACTGCAGCCTCTGTGTGGATGACGTAGGCCCTTCTAGCTCTGCATAGTCTCTGCTGCCTCTACGTGGCTTCTTCTGGCTCCACGTCTTCATCTTCTGAGCTGATATGTCATCTCTCTATTCCATACTTGTTTCCTCCTGACTGCTCTCCAGACCACTGGTTCAAGTTCTCAGCAAACCCCGCTCCAGAAATTGAACTGACTGCTCTCCCTCGGTATGTTCTCCAAGTGCCCCTCAAGCCTCCTCTTATACGTTTTCTGTTGACATCTCAACGGCTGAGATTAAGTCCCTAATCAATAGCTAAGATTAGATTTGACTTGATCCATGTCTTTTGGACCACTCTAACATAGATTCATATTAATACACATTAATATTTTATTTTCCCTAAGTTTAGACTTAGGAATTCCAATAAAAATATTAATTATTTTAATATCTCCTGATCTGTTTGGAATCTGCCCAAACCCTTTCTGGGTATTGGAGATCTCATGTGCCCAACCTCTCCACCAAATGTCGTGGCTAGAGCACATCCTATGCTACCCCAAATCAACAGTCCCTCTTAGCGAGCACTGTGCTCTAGCAATACTCCTCATTGAGTATTACTCTAATCATCTGGCATCAGTACCTGTGCTAATGCTAGGCCTCCCTGCCCAACATCCTCTACACTGCTGCATCCCGTACTGCTGCCCATGGTTCTGCCACTGTCACTGCTGCATCCTGTACTGCTGCCCATGGTTCTGCCACTACCACTGTTGCATCTGTATGACAGCTCCCTCTGCATCCATGTTACTGTTGGTCCTTTCTTCCAGCACTGCATCTGCATTGCACCTTCCTCTGCATCTGTGCTGTTGTTGGTCCTTTCTTCCAATACTGCACCTGCATTGCAACTCCCTCTGCATCTGTGCTGTTGTTGGTCCTTTCTCCCAACACTGCATTTGCACTCCAACTCCCTCTTCATTCGCGCTACTAACACACTACTTCTGAAAGGGGTTCTTTACCATCCCCATCTTTTTCCTGAAGTAGTCAAATTTTGACTTTCCAAGGGACTTGGTGAGGATATCTGCAACTTGTTCCCCTGTAGGAGTGTAGCTCAACTGTACAGCTCAACGTTGGACATAATCTCTGACAAAGTGACACCGGATATCAATATGCTTTGACCTATCATGAAATACTGGATTGTTAGAGAGTTTGATGCAACTCTGATTTTCACACATGATCCTGGTCGCCTCCAAATTTCTTCTGAATAGGTTTACCAACAGTTTTCTAATCCATATGGCATCACATGAAGATGTGCTTTCTGCCATATATTTTACCTCAGACGAGCTTAGAGCCACAAACTTTTGTTTCCTACTGCACCAGGAGTTTATTCCTGATCCAATGTTGAAACAGTACTCAGAGGTACTTTTCTGATCCATCAAACTTCCTACCCAATCTGCATCAGTAAATCCACTCAATCTGATATCCTTCCCCTTGTTGTACAATAGCCCATAATCATCTATCCCATGTAAATACCTAAGAACGTGCTTTTCTGCTGCCCAGTGGGCCCTCTTTGGTTCCACCATGAACTGATTAAGGGTGTTGACAGTGTAGCAAATATATGGCCTGGTATTGACTAGATATATCAGGGACCCTATGAGTTGTCGATATAGGGTGGGATCGACATCCTTGTCTTCTGATGCATCAATCTTCTTCCAATTAGTGATCATTGGCATAGCCATAGGTATACAGCCTCCCATCTTGAACCTTTTCAGAATTTCTGTATCATACCTTCCTTGCCCAAGGAAGATTTCTCCTTTCTGCTGCCAAACTTCCAACCCTAGAAAATAGTGCATTTGTCCCATATCCTTCATATCAAAGTTTGTGGCTAGATTCTTCTTGCAGTCTTCAATGAGTCTGGATGATCCTGTCAGGAAGAGATCATCCACATATAATACTAAGATAAGTCGCTTGCTCTCTATGACCAGATAGTAGAGATTCGGATCCGCATCACTCTTGACACATCCCATCTTCTGCAAGTAGAAATATATTTGACCATGCCACGCTCTTGGTGCCTGCTTCAGTCCATACAAGGCTTTCTTCAGTCTACATACATGAGACTTCTTCTCATGAGTTTCAAAGCCCTCTGGTTGTTCAATGTATACTTCTTCTTCTATTACCCCATTTAGAAATGCCGTCTTCACATCCATATGATGGATCTCCCATCCTATCTGGGCTGCAAGAGATGTCACGGTCCTAATAGATGTATACCTGGCTACCGGGGTGAAGGTTTCCTCATAGTCAGTCCCTTCCTTTTGAGCATAGCCCTTAGCCACAAACCTGGCCTTGTATTTTTCAATACTGCCATCTACAACATATTTGATCTTGTAGATCCATCTTGAACCTACCACAGATCTATCTTGAGGCCTTGACACCACCTCCCAGACATCGTCTACCATTATGTATTTTTACTCCTCCACCATCGCATCTAGCTAGACCTGATGCCGAGCTGCCTCCTTGAAGTTGGCAGGCTCTCCATCCTGAGCTACTAATGCTTGATACCTATTTGGTTGTTTTCACTCCCTTTTACTATTCCTTGTCTCTCCGATGAAGTTCTCTGCATCACGCAGAATCTGATGAAGTTCCCTGCTAGTTCTTCCTTGCCAACAGGTGCTTCTGTTTGCTCCTCTTCCTCATCCTGAGAATCTTCCTAATTTGAGGAAGGATTCTTTACTTCCGTTGGTTGAAGAGGCATGGCCAATGGAACCTCTTTCAACTACTCCTTGGAAGGCATTTCACGAGATCTTCTGAAAGCTCTGTCCTCCATGAACTTTACATCTTGTCGTACTACTACCTTCCTACTCCCTGGAAGATAGATCCTGTATGCCTTAGCATTCTTGCTATATCCTGCCAGATACCCCTTTTCTACAGTCTGATCCAGCTTCTTCCTCTTTTCTTCGGGTATGCGACAATATGCCAAACTCCTAAATATCCTGAAATGACTGACTTTAGGTGCCTTCCCAGTGAATACTTTCTCTGGAGTAATCTTTCCCAATGCCCAATGAGGAGTCCTATTCTGAACATATACAATTATGTTGCATGCTTCTGCCCATAGGAATTTTGGCATATCCTGATCATACAACATGGCCCTAGCTGCTTCTATAATAGTCATGTTTTTCCTTTCTGCCACCCCATTCTACTCCGGATTGTAGGGAGTTGTCCACTCTCTTCTGATACCCTCCTTAGCACAAAAATAATTGAAGTCCTTATAGACATTCTCCACCATTATCTGAGCACGAGACTTTTATTTTCTTACCTGTCAGATTCTCCACTAGAGCCTTGAACTCCTTGAATCGACAGAAAACCTCATCCTTGGTTTTCAAAAAATAGATCCAAGTTTTCCTTGAGTGGTCATTAGTGAAAGTAAGGAAATACTCAGCACCGCTGAGAGCTTTAATGCACATAGGTCCACAAATATCTGAGTGTATCAATCCTAGTACACTCTTGGCCCTGTGGTTTCTCCTAGGAAATGCCAGCTTGGCATACTTTCCTAGAGCGCATGCCCTCCATACATCATCTCGTTCCATACTCAGATCCGGAACCCCTGTTACAATGCTCTTGAGAATTCTCAGAGCTCCATTGTTCAAGTGACCCATCCTTCTGTGACATAGTTCATTCAAGTCTTTCTCCCCATGACTGCCTATTAGTGCCATTGGAGATTCTAGTTGTAATCTGTACAACTGATTACTTTTGATCCCAATCTGCACTTTCTTTTCCCAGCTCAGGTGTTTGACATATACCTTTTCCTTGATGAATTAGACATCATAGCCCTTGCCTTGTAGGTTTTACACAGAAAGTAAGTTCATCCCCAATCTTGGCACATGCAGAACATTTGTGGCTCGGAACCATTCTCTCGATTCTGTCTGAAAAACTATGGTACCCTTTCCTACTGTAGTACACTTTGCCTTATTCCCCATGGTGATCTGAAAGCTCATCTTCTCTTCTCAATATTCTGTGAAACAATCCCTGATTCCCATCATATGACACGAGGCTTCACTGTCTATATACCATGCTTCTGATGATGCAGTACTAGTCATGCATGCCACTTTTTCTTCCAACCTGGAAGCCAACATAGGGAAATAAAAATCTCTCTCTCTTGTGCAATCTTCTGAAAATCTACGTGAGTCCCCTGAGGTGGATGCCTCTGCATCGTGGTCTCGACCCATAACTGATTTTTCCTTTCTGTCTCAGATAAACTGGCTTTAATACCATGTGAAAATTCTATTACTGCAGCAACTGATTTACTTTTCCTACTTATTTCATCATAAGTTATTCATGAAATTGATTCAACAAACATTAAAATAAATACTGTTGCAGATATCACATCGTAATACAGAAACAAAAATATGCAGACATTGACACAGTTATTTTGGACTAGTGTCCTAGGAAAAACCCAATGTGGGAAAACTGGTGTAGTAAGGGAGGATTTTATTATTCACCAATTTTCTTGTACAACAGGGTGCCAAACTGGCTTACCCAAAGATAGAGAAAATTCCAACACTTTCCTAAACCCAGCGTAGGCGCTTCTTACATCTACTATAGCCAGAAACCCTCTATATCAGCCTGAAACCCTCTGCGTCAGCCTACTAAGGCTCTGCGCAACCTCTGGGCTTTTGCGTCACTCTTGCAGCCTCTACGTGGATGAAGCAGACCCTTCTGGTACTGCATAATCTTTTCTGCCTCTATGTGGCTTCCTCTGGCTCTGCATCTTCCTCTTCTACACTGATCTCTCATCTCTTTGTTCCGTACTTACTGCCTCTTGACTGCTCTCCAGACCAATGGTTCAATTTCTCAGCAAACCCCGCTCCAGAAATTGAACTGACTGGTCTCCCTCAGTATGTTCTCCAAGTGACCCTCAAGCCTCCTCTTATACTTTTTCTGTTGACATCTCAATGGCCAAGATTAAGTCGCTAATTAATAGCTAAGATTAGATCTGGCTTGATCCATGTATTTTGGATCACTCTAACACAGATTCATATTAATACACATTAATATTTTATTTTCCCTATGTTTAGACTTAGGAACTCCAATAAAAATATTATTTATTTTAATACATCCTGGTCTATTTAGAATCTACTCAAACCCTTTCTAGGTATTGGAGATATCATGTTCCCCAACCTCTCCACCAAATTTCATGTAGAGCACAACCGATGCTACCCCAAATCAACATCTTCCAGCAACTAGAAAATTATAATTCACAGAGGAAATTATATTCAACAATCAACCTGTAATACTTCAAACTGTGAAGTATTTATAGAATAATTACAAAATGATTTACAAAATCATTGTCTCAACTAACATTATGTTATCAACATTATCTAAACAATAAAATCAATCTTCTATAGAATCATAGGCAAGGTGGACAACTGCATGAAGAGGTGGCTTTGTTTTGGAGGATGTTGGCTTGTTGGGACCTAACCTAGGTTGGAAGGTGATTTAGCCAAACAAATCCTGGTACTGCTGGCCCTTTTGGTAATATTCCATGGAGCACAGACTGAGGTCTCACCCGATGTAGTGTGGCAGGGTGCTAGAACCAGGTTTCCGCACCTTGGAGATGTCTGATGGTTTCAAGTGGTCCGCGGTTCGGCCCTGCACGCACGTCGCTACGTGCACTTACCCATAACTCGCAGCCTGAGATGATGCCTTCACGCATCCCTACTGGGGGGCCTAACAATGTTATTACCCAAGTCGTTACTTGTAGCCCGATATTAGTTGATTAACTTAACTTATTTGTACACTTTGAGTTATACTTAACAATATTCACAATTCATATAAGTGTGCGTAGTAAATAAACAATATAATTGCTAATGATATCAAATAGGTAATAACTTAAGAACAGACACATGGAATTCAAATAAAACTTCTCTTTATTATTCTTCTTCCTTCGGTTACAGACTCTATTCTGCCCTACGCACTTAGCTGCAGGGGTCCGCGCACTCAGCTGCAGACTCTACTAGGCCTCTGTGCACTCAGCTATAGAGCCTTTTCCTACTACTACGACCCAAGATGCACTTAGACTCTTCTTCTATGCTATCTTATTCTATCCATTAGATTCTATCTTTGTATGATCCCTTTACAACTTAGAGCCTCGCTCTATTTATACAATCCCATGGTCCGCAGACCATGAGTAGGCCAACATTATATTCAAACTTAGGGCGGACAACCCTATGACTCTAACATACATTCCGCACTCGCAATTCACAGAGCTTTACAATAATATCACTCAAAGCTTAGGCTTTGAGCCCAAAAATATGCTATGGGGGGATTCCATGCCCAATAGGCCCCCAACACAAACATTGTGAGTCACCCTCGAGTCACTCTGTCAGTGCAAAAATCTTCACACGGAGTCCCTCCAACTGGTCTCGAATAGTCCTGATGTCTACAGCGTACTAAGGCACTGCTTGTTGAACCTACTACATTCGTTCTTCTGAGGCCTCTGTTTTTGATGTGCTGTTATGCATCGATGCATGCATCCCCGAATGTGCATGAGCTTCCCTTCAATATTTTCCGTGATTGTGAAGGCTTCGTCAATCAATGGTTGGATGTGCTCTTTGAGAACTGCTTACTTATGGCACACTGCGTCCACTTGCTCCTTGAATTCCTTAGATTTCTACATACTTGCAAGCTGCTGAGTGAGGACTACTATCTGCGCAGTCCCTCTGATGTTGTCATACTGCTGCTAGAGTTCGCGTGTCTCTATCTCTAGCTGCTGGATGTTGGGATCCTCATGCAAAGTCATGAGGAACTCCAGTGCCTATTCCAACATATTCGTACAGTCGCGCACTGCACCTCCAATATCTTCCAACCCTACTGCAATAGTGCTGGTGCACTATTCTATGATTTCCAGGGGAGTGGAAGGCTGCACCTTCAACCACAGCTCGGCGATCTAGAGATTAAACTCCATTTGCACACTTGTTGTCTCTTCTCTCGCATCATGGACTCCACTTGTCAAACTGTGGATCTGCACTTCTACTGGTAGATCTGTTGCGATGGCTAGCTCCGATACGCATCAGCAAGCATTATCTACCGTGTGCACCAAATGTTGAATCTGCAACACCAACTCGTTGTGCTACAAGCTGAGCTCTTCTATGTTGATTTTCTATTCACTGAGAACCTGGATCGCGTGGCTCTCCTTTGCCCGTAGCTCTGCTGTTATCCCATCCTGTAACTGATATAATTGTTACACTGAATTTTGTCACCTTGACTATCTGCAGTTATATGGCCACATCAATAGCCATATTGTCCTCTTTGTCAAGCCCCATACCTCTGCTCTTCATGTCAAAACTTCAAAAGAGAGAAAGTCACTTAAAAACATGTTTATCTCTGGGTACGCAGATTCTCTCTACCTTGCTTGCGTGTATGCACCCCAAATACACTGCACCTGCGTACTTATACGCTCTGTATGCTAAAGGTTGGGTGCGTACCCCTGTAAAGGTCAAAAGGCGCGAGTTTCATCTTTAAAAAGTTACTTGTGGTCACTTCTAGAGCCTTCTAGAAGAGTTTTTGACGTGTATTGAGCGCCTCCAGATGGTTCATGCATCCCTATGATAGAGGAGCTTATCCATCAAGAGAGGAGCTACCCCATCCAAAAGAGGGAGTATCCCATTGATGTTGGAACTGAATAACCTCCTCTAGAATACTATAAATACAGGCATTTGGCCATGGGAGGGGAGGTTAAAAGCTGAACATTCTAAAGGGTAAATGCTACTGGAATTAGGACTTCCATTGTTGACTTGTGAGGAGAGATCACTAGCCCTCCTTGTTGCCATATTGGGAGTGGGTGAACTTGTCAAAGTAGAGGAAATCTCTTGCTGGACCCTGGGAGGAGCTTGCA
>APFE030089046.1:34876-76287 GCA_000404065.3 Pinus taeda
AATTTTGCAAAGAGGCAACAAAAAGGTAGGTCGCTCACTCGGGTAGACTTTACGACTGGTCCGACTCCTAAGAAGACTGACAAAACTAGAGATATCTAAGGCTTCACAACTTCTAAACCCAAAGTCACTACAGGACCAATATAAAATCGAAACCCTAAGGCTAAAATCTCAATGAATTTCACTAAAACTTTCGACACTAATGGAATAAGTGCAAGTGAAGATTTTTGACAGTCAACCAGTGGATCTGGGCAGTAACGACTAAGAAAAACAAAATCTAAAAGGAAAAAGTGATGAAAAGGAAATTCTCTCAATTTTAACAGGGTACGCAGGCAGCCTGTTTAACCAGGTGCGCCCACGCTCTGTGTGTAAAGATACAGTGCGTACAGGTACGCACTGTGTCTAACTCAGAGGGTGCGTACTACTGCAAAATGAAGAAAATCTAAATTCTAACTCGACTCTAAGCTAAGCCACCCAAAAACACAGTCAAGCAATCAAAAAACAAAACAAACAAGACTCTTTTCAGCTCAAAGTAATACTCAAAGGAAAAGTCAATCACATCAATGGATTCCCCAGTATGGTCGCCAATTTGTCGTGTGGAAAGAGTTATTTTTGCGGACAAACCTAACCTCCCTAGGAGTCTAAGACTCTCTAGTGACAAACAAGACAAACAAGAGCAATCATTCTCTAAACATACATTATTCTATGAGAAACCAAGTGTTTTTCGATCTTACCTTAGGTCCAACGCTTGTTGTAGCAGCCTAGCTTCGTTGATCCAGATGAGCTCCTCCTTCACTTTGAAACCTGCATACACTAACAATCAAACGATTACATAACACCTGAATATTCCATAAAACAAAGCATATTCAACATATAGACCAAGGAGTATATGAAACAATTCATTAACAACAAATCATTGAGAAGAATGGACTTATTTGTATTAAGGAAACAAAAAGGAAACCATTACAACCTGAGCCTTGGTGTTGTGCAAGTTCCTCCCAGGGTCCAGCAAGAGTTTTCCTCTACTTTGACAAGCTCACCCACTTCCAAATGAAACAAGAAAGGATGGTAATCTCTCCTCACAAGCTTACAATGGAAGTCCTAATTCCAGCAGCATCTACCCTTTGGAATGTTCAGCTTTCAACCTCCCCTCCCTTGGCCCAATGCCTATATTATAGTGTTCTAGAGGAAGTTATTCAGTTCCAACATCAATGGGATACTCCCTCTTTTGGATGGGGTAGCTCCTCTCTTGATGGGATAAGTTCCTCTATCATAGGGATGCATGAACCATCTGGAGGCGCTCAATACACGTCACACACTCTTCTAGAAGGCTCTAGAAGTGACCACAAGTTTTTTAAGATGAAACTCGCGCCTTTTGACCTTTACAGGAGTACGCACCCATCCCTTGACTTTCAGAGCGTACAATTACGCAGGTACAATGAGCTTGGGATGCGTACACGCAGGCAAGGTAGAGAGAACCTGCGTACCCAGAGATAAACATGATTTTTAATGACTTTCTCTCTTTTTTGAAGTTTGACATGGAGAGCAGAGGTATAAGGCTTGACAAGGAGGATTATATGACTATTGATGGAGCCATATTAACTGCAGATAGTCATGGTGACAAATTTCAGTGTAACAATTATATTTACATTATTTATATATTTTATTCGTTACACATTATTTCAATTTTTTCATTGCATCTCACTATTGTCGCACGCATGATACTGTTTCTACACTAACGATTGCCATTGCAGTGACTCGCTTCACACACATGCTTCTTTTCCCATTTTCTGAATCCTACACTCACTATTTTCATGCATGATCATTTACTATTTTTTTCACTCAGCTTCACCACACATTCATAAATTTTCATGTTTATAATCACTCTTCAGTGGGTCTAGGCTGCCTTGGCTCGGACCTTGCCTTGCCTGGCTAGAAATGCACATTTCTGAGAGAGAAGGCTCTGCCTTGCCTCTAGAAACTATGCAAATATGGCCCAACACTAGACTCCAGGATTTCTTTGCACAATTTTTGGAGGCAATTCCTTGTTGGCCCCAAAAATTGTGCAATACAATTTGCTGGGTTTTCATGTAATTGCTGACTGAAACTATGCATTGCGCAATTTCAGTCCTCAACAGGATAAGACGGATTGTGAATTGAACAGTTCCAACAGTCATTCAACCTCCTAACAACCTGGACTGTGCCTTGCCCAGTTTTTCCAGTCAGTCTTCCAGCCTCACGGTGAAAATTACACAATCTTCCCATTCAGTCACCCAGGCATGTTGCATGTCAATCCTCAAAGTTGTTTTGGTTTTCAATTGACAAATTTCTTGCCATGGGTGTTTCTATGTCTCCATGTATCGCAAGTGTTCTTCTGTCTCTCAACACTTCATGTACAATGGCTTCCAATAGAGTAGGGTCGAAGGACACCGTTGAAAGTACAACTGGAGATGCGGTAGAACAAGTGTCTATGAGCTTGCCTATTTATGAAGACACGAAGTTGTTCATAGACAAAGATATCAAGATGAAATGGCAAGACATTAGTGATACATTCTTAGGCACATTTGAGGAAAATATGGAAGACCGCAGGGTTTATGTCAACATTCACAAGTCTGGCTTGTACCAGATTACATGTAGTTATCCTGCATTTCCAAGTGCAAAAATGATCCACTAAATTGTCTCACATACTGATGTCGAGACAATGGTGTTGAGCAGTGCCAATGGAACACAACTTGCTACCTTCAAGGCAAAGGACTTTCAAGAGATATAGAATTTGCCACAAACGACGATCACAATGGAGAAACCCTTTAGTAGACCTAGCAATAGTGCAAACTCAAGAGATGTCTTGAAGAGCTAGACAAAAGAGCTAGCCAAGTTCAGGACAACACCCAGCTAGGTTTGCAAGACAAAGATACTGTAGAAGGAATATCAGTACTTGGTCATCTTTGCATGTTGCTTATATGGCTAAGAGAGCACAGAGACCTTCACACAAAGTTAGGTGATCACATTAGACCAACTAGCCAGTGAAGGAAGACCTTGCAACTAGTCTGACATGTTGTCTCTCAAGTTGAAGGAACATGTGATAGAAGCCTGACATCTTCCCAAGGGTTATTAAGTGGAAATATACATCTTTTCTTACATATTGGATGTAGTTTTTTCCCGTTAGCAGTTCCCAGGATTGGGTTGAGCATGGAAACCTTCAGAAACCTCTATGCACACTTATTTTAGATCGTTCTTTGAATGCATCTTCCATGGAGTTATCATACAGATGTCAGACCACTTTGTCACCATGGTGTAAAAAATGATATTTGAGCAGGATTCACCTTGCATGACGTAGGTAGTGATGGAGGTATTGATCGACATAGCAGATTGGTATGCCTCACCCTGTTACACTGAAATTTGTCACCATGACTATCTACAGTTAATATGGCTCCATCAATAGTCATATTATCCTCCTTGTCAAGCCTTATACCTCTGCTCTCCATGTCAAACTTCAAAACAGAGAGAAAGTCCTTAAAAATCATGTTTATCTCTGGGTACGCAGGTTCTCTCTACCTTGCCTGTGTGTACGCATTCCAAACTCATTGTACCTGCGTCCTTGTACGCTCTGTAAGTAAAGGGATGGGTGTGTACCCCTGTAAAGGTCAAAAAACGCGAGTTTCATCTTAAAAAAGTTACTTGTGGTCACTTCTAGAGCCTTCTAGAAGAGTGTTTGACGTGTATTGAGTGCCTCCAGATGGTTCATGCATCCCTATGATAGAGAAACTTATCCCATCAAGAGAGGAGCTACCCCATCCAAAAGAGGGAGTATCCCATTGATGTTGGAACTGAATAACTTCCTCTAGAACACTATAAATACAGGCCTTGGGCCAAAGGAGGGAGGTTAAAAGCTGAACATTCCAAAGGGTAAATGCTGCTGGAATTAGGACTTCCATTGTAAACTTGTGAGGAGAGATCACCATCCTCCTTGTTGCATATGGAAGTGGGTGAGCTTGTCAAAGTAGAGGAAAACTCTTGCTGGACCCTGGGAGGAACTTGCACAACACCAAGGCTCAGGTTGTAATGGTTCCTTTGATTACTTAATACAAATAAGTCCATTCTTCTCAATGATTTGTTAATGAATTATTTCATGTACTCCTTGGGCAATATGATAAATATGCTTTATTTTATGGAATATTCAGATGCTATGTAATCGTTTGATTGTCAGTGTATGCAGGTCTGAAAGTGAAGGAGGAGCTCATCTGGATCAGCAAGGCTGGACTGCTACAACAAGCGTGGGACCTAAGGTAAGAAAGAAAACATTTGAATTCTCGTAGAATGATGTGTATCTAGAGAAGGATAGCTCTTGTTTGGTTTGTTTGTCATTAGAGAGTCTTAGACTCCTAGGGAGGTTAGATTTGTCTGCAAATATAACTCATTCCGCATGACAATAATGTTTCCTGGGGAAGGGCATCCAAGTTAAGGCCAATGTCTTTCATCATGTTAAGCGACATCTGATCCATCACATTGGATGACACTAGAGATCCCTCTGGCAACACTATTGTGTTTTCCATCCTTGCGTGCAACATTTGCTCTGCTACTGAAGTTCCTGCTGTGACATGCATTGATAAGGTGCCTTCCTGAGGGGGTTGCACCTGTAACTCCTGCAGTTGCACCCAGAGTGCCCCTAACACAGTCTGATGGTCCTTCATGAACTCCTGAAGCACTTCACTTGTGACATCATGAACCGTCTCGTTGATGTCATGGAGATCACCTTCGATTAAGGTGATCGAGTCAATGGCCAACTTCGAGGCCTTGACCTTCTTCATTGGGCCCGATCTCTCTGCGATGCGTGACCGTTTTAACTGTGTGGACGTGGCTCTTGGGTCTGTACTCCCTTCTGCTATTTCTGTTTCCTCTACCTCCTACCCTAAGGACATTTCTTGGCCCTCGTCTACCTGTGTCGTTGCTGCTTCTGTTGTTTGCACTGCTACTACTGCTTCTACGGCCTTCTTCTACTTTGCGGCTTTTTTTGCCGCTTCACGCACTGCCCTTACCTCAGCTGCTGCTTTTTTGTTCCACCTCCTCTCTGCTAATTGAGTGACGCGCAGCTTAGCATCGTCATTTTTCTGCTGGGCTGCCGCCTTTTCCAGTTCTGCTAGGTCTATAGTGCGCCATTCAAGAAGCCATGTCTCCAAGACATTAAAAATTGCATCGTCAGTGGCTACAAATGGTAACTTCATCCACTTCTTTGTTGGATCCTTTTGTGCCCTCATATAGATGTTGTGCATATAAGCTTTGAAGTCTACAAAACTCTGTAGACTATTGTGAACTATAGGTGGCAGGCACGACCTCCTGTTAATCCACATCCAGATGCTTGCCTCCATGAGCACCCAGAAAAGTTTTGTGTTGTGAATCCGTTTCGCGTCCTTGGTGGCCCAGAGTGAAGCGTACTTCACGGCCTCTGGTAACTCTCTGTCAATGTTGGGGGACTGATTATCCTCCAGCAGTTCTCTCGCTACCGACAATATGGATAAGAGCAACCATGTATAGTGGAAGGTCTTACCCTGCTCCCAAGCTTCGTGATAGTTTATCAAAACTTCCTTGCAGAGGAATTCGACCCAGTTGAACTGGACCCCCTCCGCGCACTGCTCAGCCAGCTCGACCACTGGCGCTGGTACCTCATCGGCGCGACATTTTCTCATAATTTTACCAGCCTGGAGTTGAGTTGTGACGTGCACCCCCTTGTCCTTGAAGCTGGAGATGGTGTAGCCCCTCTTCTTCTTCTCCAGCTTATACTTTGCCTTCATGGCTTCTGCAAGGGCCAAATCGCTACCTTTTCCGGCTATAGTCATGCGGTCCTTTCCCTTATAGGGGAATTGAGAGATAGGGTGAATGAGCTCTGCCGTGATGGGAATAGGCTCCTCCAGCCATAGATACCCATCATGCACTAGGCAGAGTAGCTGCCTGATGGAAAAAATGGTGATGGGCACGTGGTGGAAATGTGGTATCCATAACAAGTGCAACAATCTGGCCTTTTCCACACTGCAAAACCATTTCCCTGGCTCTAACATTATCACCGCCCCCTTAGTGTTCTGCTTCATTAAGTTCCTGGTCTCTAGGTGGGGGAACTTCTCACTGTTAATGAGGTCCCAGTCTTCAAATTTCATGGTTGGCACATGTTTTGGGAAGTTTTAGTGTCTACGGATAAACGCTTAAACCCCTAGACTAGTAGTTAAGTCTAGAACAATAGTGCAAAGCATTCTCTACTTTTTCTATGACCAATATATTAAATAAGAGGTAAAGTAGCCTGCCTGTAGCTTTCGCTTACTCCTTATCTCTCTTGACCAATTTTGTCGCTCCTCTCTGTACTTAATCTACTTTAAGAGTACCTGCACACAAATAGAAGAAAAAAACCGATCAAAGCATATGATAATTATCTATTGATTAAACATAGCATGGAATCAAGTACATGATACACATATGAAATCATCAATGAATAACACAAGCATATGGAAAAAGCTTAGAACAATTTATTAGTAAAAGGAAGAGTTACAACACAATTTTCTTGATTCAACATCACTCCTCTAGTTCAATCCCATCCTCTCCTCATTACAAGCAAGACATTTTGACATCATTACAATACTTGAAATCAACTCAAGTTTCATACTAACAACATCTCCCTATAATTCAATGATTTCCAGCCCCTGATCAGTTAGATGAATGGTCTTTTTATAGGTGAATAAAGGAAGTTATGCCATAAATGGTGATAATGAATGCCCTCCCAAACTTAGGATTTAGTTCCATGGAGGAAGGGATAAATGGATTGATGTTCCTTAACTCCCTACCTCATCCAAATTTAAGCTCAAAGGAGTAGATAAACTTGGGAAACTTCTAGATGCATCCAATGGATAAGAATATTCCCAAACCCCAATGCAATTTCACTCAAATTTGCCCTGCGTAGGCCAAAGAGGACTCAATTGCACTGCATAGCACCCTAATAGTGTATGGACTACATTGCAGCACACCCTAATGAAGGCCTACCTACGTTGATCTTCTTAGAGGCAATTTTTGGATGATTTCAGTCATGGAACTTCTTGGGAAGTTAGGCATTCTGATGGTTGACTTATTTAGGGCATGTAAAAACTGAATTAGGGTATTATGGGCCCTAAAAGTACTGATCTGTAGGTTGGGGTTGTTGTGCTCAAATGAATCTGTAATAGTTCCCCCCTAAAGCATGAAGTCGTAAATATGTATGTCGAGTGAAATGATTTATCATTTGGAGAGGAGGTTTCGAAGCAAAAGGTGACCTGCATCAATTACAATACATTTTTCATGATAATTTGAATTTTTCTCATGAACTTGATGAGGGAAGCCATACCCATGCTCAACTTATAAAATTTCATTACATGTACAAATATAGTTGTCTACAGATATAGACCCATGAATGGATGACCATGAATGTAAGGCCATTGTACATTTGATTTAGTACTCCTGAAAATATGGCAACGCGGATGGATGAAACTAGATCCAAGGTCTTCAATCTCATTCAGTCTTTCGCTCAAGTACAAGTCTAACCATGTGAATAGATGATCTAAACTCGAACATGGGAAGACATCGTCTGATTACCAGCCAATTATGTAAGCCGTTAACAAACGCGAGAGGAATCACCGATAATGATAATGACCCTCAAGGTACTACAATACATTTCGCATGGTGTGAATAAATGATTTGATGTTGAACACCATACAAAGTCTCTTGGTTGAAGGCCAGTGATGTCAACCTATCGCCAGAAGCGAGAAACCTGCCATTGATGTATGCATGCCTCAAGGTACTGAAGGGGTGTTTCTAAGTCAACTTCTTGGATGATGTGCTGATGTCGACAAGAAGCAACTTGTCGTAGGAGGGCCTTGATGTATCCCACATCAACGACACAAAACGAGGTAAATTATTTTTGAGATGAAAATCGACTAACGACAGAAGGTTCAGGAATGACGGTCATGAAAATGAATGTTTACGGTATTGCAAAGGATGAATTTTGAACTAAATGACTTCCCTTGAACATGTCGGTGGCACTAAGATGAATTGGTAGTATTGACCCAAAACAAAGTAATGGATGGTATGATAGACCAATGGTGTGATATTCATCAAGCTGAATGACCCAACCCACATAGTCACGGCGATGAGGTGAAAGTGTCATGTTCAAGAGTGACTTGTTACCATAAAGTGTTTTTCCCTTTTTCCAATTTTCCCCAGTCATTTCTAACCAGTACCGCTTTATTTTTTATCAAGCTTGAGGAGGATAACATGTTCTTGTTGTATAATTTCACCATTCGGGTGAATCCATCACCGTTTGATGTTTTAACGAGTCTAGCGAAGGTGAAACTCGATCTTGTCTAGATGGACAAGTTTGTCACTATTTGATGTTTTTAACGAGTTTAACAACAAAGATAACTCGGTCCTTTTCATTTTTAGAGAGTTTGAAAAGGGACGAAAAGGAAACTCCACAAGTTCTTTTTCATAAAATAATCTCTCAAGCCCGAAAAAGCATAAAATAATACAAGAGAGATATCATTTCCAATCCATTAACGAGCTGGAAAGGATAAGAACTCGACAACCTTTTCATGTTTAGAGTCTCTGAAAAGAGCTTAAAGAGGACTCCAAGGGGGTTCCTTTTTCATTTTTAACAAAGCTCGAAAAAGAGATAAAAGTTTGCTTTGTGGTCAAAGATGTTCAATTTACATTTGAGCACATCAAATTCTACATTTCAGTTGTTAAACCTGCTCAAAACACCATCAAAATAGATTAAAAATATTTGTTTCATGGATAATATGAATAAAAACTAAAGTTTTACTCAATTAATGTGCAAGAAATAAACATAAAAACAAGTTTTACCATTCATTTTTACCATTTCATATTTACCCTTTGATTTTGGTGCTTTGGAGCAGTTTTTACCTCAAAGTTCACTAGCTGATTATGGAGGATTCAATGGACCATTTTTCATGCAGTCTGGACTAGGTAGGAGCTATCTTTGTTCTCTTTCATTCCATTCCATTTATTTTCAGTTTCAAGCAAAAAATTTGAGTTTTGATGCCCCTAGGGTTTCGATTTTGAACTCTAGGATCAGCGCACCCTTTCAACATCGAAAGGTGCATTGCATTGCACACACATAGAAGGCTACATGCATTGTAGCACATTGTCTCTAAGGCAGGGGTACGCTGGGCGCAAAACCCAAATTTACATAGCTATTTTCTCCCAAAATTTGCGTTGTTTTTTGCAAGAAATGGATCCTATTTTTTTTAATGGTTGTATTGTAGACATTCATCGAATCAAAATGGTGATTATATGGAGAGAAAGAGACCATGAAGAACAAGATATGATTGTCGTAAATAATCAGGGTATAGTTGAGGCCCTAAGGAATTGTGGGTTACTCAAGTATTTCTGAATATCTAGCATGCGGCAGCAGATTGAGCTTTTACAGTTCCTTGTTTGTTCATGGGATCCTATTGATCAAGCCTTTCACATTAGGGATAAAGTGATCCCATTTACCATCAATGACATATACTTTCTGACTAGACTGTCGAGGCGGGGTGCCCCCATCTCACTATCTGGATTTGCCAAAGGGGGTGAATCAGTGAGAGACTAAATACGGCAGTTCTGTCGGGAAGGCGCACAACCTAGTAGAGATGGAAAGATTAACATCAGGGATGTTAGTGATTTACCATTGAGGTCGATCCTCTTTACCATTTCCAAATTGGCTAGTAGTGCGACACTACACTTGGCAAACAGATCATACATGCAGTATGCTTTAGAGTGTTTAGAGCCAAAAGTGTTCCATTGGTGTGAGGCAGTACTTTCATCCGCAAAAGAATAATTGGTCAAGGTGAAAAGCAGAAAGACAAAGAACTTTGGCTATGGGTCGATCCTAATTTCTTTCGCCTTGGAGAGAAATCCACTTATGCAGCCACAACTTGTTTCACTGGGTGTATCTGGACCTAGGGATCCATAGATGTAGAGATGGGTAGATCTTATGGCTAGGGATGTTGGTCAGTCATTGATATCATTTACCCCTGCATTCTTTGAGTGGTTTGATCGACAAGATATGGATTTTGTTAACTCGTAGAGTATCCATATTCAAGAATGGATTTCTGTGGTGATCCAGACTTGATGTTACCAGTTGGAGCACAGTGGGGTGCTATCAGTAAATTGTTTGACCAAAGTGTTTTTTGATTAACTCCAAGACTAAACAAAATCATTTTTTATGTATCTAGAAATTGGACCTGTTCGACCTGTGGAGCACCAACGAGAGGTAGGTGGGCCCACATAGAGACCTGTTGGGAGAGCAGTTCTCCGAGACTTAGATTTATCCGAGACATTGGCTGAGCTATAGGACCACATAGAGGGTTTGACCCTAGGCATTCTGGATGTCTAGATCAAGGAGTTGCCTATGCGATCAAAGCGCCACACCATTGGTGTGCCGAGTCATTGGATGAGACTTTTACGCATGATAGCACAGGTTGTGACCTGTTATCATGAGCATCACTAGTCTACTTAGATGTTTTCTGCATACATTTTGAGTTTTTGGGTCAGATGACCAATTTTTGTCTTAGACACAAACTGTTTGTAAAAACTTTTAAAACAACTATCTATTTTACTTTCAGAGTTATATTATGGTTAAGTGATGCAATCCTATTCAACTAATGATGTGAATTGAAAATATTTTACTTTACATATGTTGCAAATGTCTATTTAACACATAATTCAGTAGAGAATCAGTAATGTGTTTAGAATTACGGAAATATGCTAATATTGAATAAACTCAAAATAACTTTCCAAAATATGAACTCTAAGGAACATGCGATGAATTGCTGGGTTTCCATTGGTATAAACACTAGTAAGTTGTAGTACAATGACTTGTGAGTCTAGCCTAATGATGATTCGGCATATGCCAAGTGAAATGACATCAGAGAGAAGTTCAATCAACGCGCTATACTCAACGATATTGTTTGTTGATCGACCAATACAAATCGCTCTAAAACTTAGTAACTCGCCGCTTGGAGCGAAAATGTCCCATGTTGCAGAGGTTAGATTCTGCGTACTATTACTAGCCCCATTGGTGTAACCAACAAATGGTTCCGAAAAGTTTGACATCTGCAACAAATGCAAAGTGGATTACTTAACCAAATAAGAACTCTAAAAGAAGCACACACACACATGCAATCAAAGCATATATACAATGAGTTTTACTACACTTAACTAAGAATAGTAACGTTTAAGGTACAACCCACTTCGGGGCTGTGACAATGGAATCCCATCATAGTCCACTAACTCGTAGGTACCTTTCATCAAAACACGCTTAACAATATAAGGGCCCATCCAAAGTGGTTCAAATTTTCCTACGTCAAGTTTATTAGACTCCTGATTGTAAAGCAAGACTAGGTCACCCTCTGAGAAGACACGAGGCTTGAAATTTTTATCATATTGCACCTTAATACATTTCTTGTTCGCTTCGTTAGCCAATGCGGCATCACGACGGGTTTCATCCAGATGGATTAACTCTAAGAAATGTGCTTCTTCTTTAGAAGTGTCGGGTAGTAGGTCAATCGCGAGTTTGGGAGACAAAATTTCACATTGGATTGGTAAGACTGCTTCCAAACCATACACCAATTGAAAGGGTGTGAATCCGATCACATTTCTCACCGAGGTTTGATATGACCACAGATTTGAGTACAGGATTAAATACCAATTTATTTTATGAACTCCAATCATTCTTTGCAACATGCGCTTAAGGATTTTGTTGATAGCCTCAACTTGTTCATTAGCTTGTGGGTAGTATGGAGTAGAACTATCATGTGACAGTCCTAACTTGGCGGTTAACTCAACCATCACGTGATTGTGAAAATGCAATCCATGATCTGTAACTATATCTTGTGGCACACCAAACCTGACAACCACATGGTTGAAGAAAAATAAAGCAGCCGTTTCACCACTGTTGTTCAATGTTGGCATCGCCTCAGCCCATTTGGTAAAATAGTTAATGGTGACTATAATATACCCATGCCCCCAGCCGAGGTGGGGTTGCATGTCATAAAGTCAATGCCCCATTTGGCGAATGGGCCAACAACAACAATTGGATGTAGTGGTGTAGGTGGTAATCTGGTTCTCGGTCAAATATCTAGCAAGCATGGCAACTTCTGACAACAATAATGAAATCTTCGAATATGGTTGGCCAGAAGTAACTAGCACAAAGAATTCTCTGCGCGGTAGCATAACTAGATAAATTTCCATCATAAGCACCTGAATGACATTCATTAAAAGATTTTTTGGCTTCCTCATTAGTGAGGCATGTTGGGTAGCGCAAGCCTCGTGGAACGAGTATGGGGTGCGAAGCCCAGAATTGTGGGTAAATGACTCCGCGGAAAGCGCGGAGTGCGAACTATAGTAGGTTGAGTCAAAGGATAGTCCACCCAAAAATAATGTAAACAAATAGTAATAGAGTTGGCCCGCGAAGGGATCGCGAGCCAAGGGAAAGTATAAATTGGTGAGCTCTAGTATTGCAGCAATAATGCTGCAACTCCTGGGGCTTCCTTCTTTAATTTTATCAACCCAGTAGTTCGTAACAAACTTGGAAGCGACAGTGTTGTATGCACAAGTACTAGCTCTTACTGCAGGCTGTCACTTGATCAGCTGGTGCAAGTTCGCTAGGAGCTTAAGCCAACTTCTATGAGTTCCCAAAAGAAGCTTTAATTGTGATGAAAGGAAACTAACTCTGCAGGGGCTATTCTACTTGCAGAAAGAGAAGGAAAACTGAAATGAAACGCAAACCCTAGCAAACCCTAGCAAACCAAGAAAAGAGATGGAAACTATTGAAATGAGTGCCATTGATTACTGAAAAGAAAAATTGCATTTATTCAAGCTACTTCTGAAGAGAAATGAGAAGAAATCATCTTTTTGTACTTTTGAGTATTTTTGTGTGGAATTATTATCCTTATGGTTTGACTGGTTGTGACTGTGCAGAGGTTTGGTGGCAAAGGAAGATGGAGTGGATTTTGCAGATGGCGAGGAAGGTGTGGAGGGGTCCTAAATAGTCCCTAGTACCCTTATGGAGACTTCCATTGCAATCAGACTTCGAAAAATCATTCGCATGAACTTCTACAGGAGGCTGCAGGGGATCTACAGGAGGTTCTACAAGAGGATCTACAGGAGGAGGCCGAAAGTAGTTTTTGGAGGTTTGAAGGTGGAAAAATGATGGGAAACGGGAAATGAAGGTTGGATGAAGGTGTTGAGGGGTCTAGGACTCTGTCAATGAAGATTAGCAATGAAGGAGATGGTTGGATTTGTTCAAAAGGCAAGACAACAACTTTGTGAAGAAACACAAAAATTAGGGCAGATTGGTGAAATACGACGAAAGAGTGGGGGAATATTTGAGAGATAAACTGGTACAGACTGTGTTATGGAGGAATGATAAGCTGGAATGTTCTACAAGAGAGCTACACACTTCTCAAAACTGACCAAAGCAAGAACCGAAAAACAAAGTTTTGTCTATCTTAACCTAATTCTAACCTAAAACCAGAAAAACGCTGAACATAACTTTATGAGCAGAAGATTATGTGATAAAAACATGATAAATGAACATGAAATGATCTAAGCGTGTGAATCCAAACTATTATCAACTTCTCCAACTCGAAATATCGCACTAGCAATTGCATTGGAGGAGAAAAAATTGTGTTCTTGGTGGCAGCAGTAGTGCCTTGACCTCAAATCATGGTCCCAAGGAGGGAGAAAGGAGATCAAGACCTATTGGTGGCCTTCTTGGATCTTTTCCTGTTACTGTAGCAAACTATTTAAGCAACTTGAAGCAAAAACAACTATTCTAACCATCAAAAGCAACCTAATTTAACAAAGCAAGATTAACCTAAACAACATAAATTATCTCATGAATGCAAGCAAAAGCATATAAATACACAATGGAGATGTTGGGCACTTGGGTTGGGCCCTAACCTAAGAGCTTCAGGCCTCTAGAAAATATTAGTGCTGGTTCAAAACTGGATTCATCTTCATTGATAAAAAAAATAGCAGTTACATCACAAAACTGTTTGCAAAAAGAGCTCGAAAATGAGTTGAGTACAAGGCTGCACAAAGAACAAAAATAGACTATGAAATGGCTAACCTAATGAGGCCTGAAGCCTTCTTATTTATACAAGTGGGGACTCCAAAGAGTCATCCTAAACTTACTGAACTTGGCTGCCTGGAACTGAAGATAACAACAACCCTACTTGAGTTGCTCGGCTACCCCTTGGAACCATCAATGTGGCCTTTGCACTCCGAGCTGTTGCTGAAGAATTCAAGGAAGGGTTCATTTAATGAAGGGGACATCTCTCCTATAAGTCCTCATCCATTTTTCCTCGAGTTTGGCTGTTATTTTGCTCATAAATTCCTGGTCCTTGTCCAAAATTGTCCAAAAAATCTGCAATAAACACTCATTAGACCACATGACAAAGTGGCCGTCCCCATTCACTCTATTGACATAAATAAATTCAAAAACATGCACAAAACTATTGAGAATGGTGGATTAAATGAAAATAATAGGTAAAATGAGCCCATATAGTTACCCATTTTTGGGGCTCATCATCACCCGCCTGCTGAATGGGTTGCTCATCCTCTGAGCAACTAATCCAGTTCTTCATCTTTAATAGCTTTAACAGCTTCCCTGACATTCCAAGCCTCTGATGTGATGTCTTCCTCTCTTTCATGGAAACTTGCTTTCCTGTCCACTTCCTCCCATTGTTCCTGTTCTTCCTCCTCCTTAATTCCTTCCAACAGTCCTAACAGTAGTGGAGGACTGAACTTAAGACCAATCCAGTTGACTTTCAGGTTTTGCATTGAGTGCTTGTATAGGGGTACTCTCCTCATGGCCCCTCTCATTCTGACTGGGGAGTGATACGCCATGATCCTTAAGCTATTTGGCAATGTATTCCACCTCTTCATGCATGAATGAAGGTAGTCATTGCCAAACAACCTCTCCATATCTTCAAAATAAGCAATGGCTTGTGCTTGCCTATCAACATAATCAGGGAGAACTTGGGGGTTGGCTGCAAGGTGTTCATGGGCATAGATGAGAGCCAATGGTTCTGTTGGTTTTGCCCTTATCATCAGAGGCTCACTTAGCTCTTTTGCCATTATCTTTTGAATTTCCCCTACTCTCTTTTCCTCATGGCTCATCCAGGAAGCCATAGCCATGAGCTGTAGGTCTCCCAATGTAGCACTTGGATCCCATAAGTTCATGTCTGGAAGTGCCATATTGTGTAGGTAGAATTATGCTAGCTTGGCTTTATCTTCAGCTGAACTATGATCACATAACTCCATAAACTGACCATAATCTTGAAATGGGATGGTGCCCCTTTGGGCCACTGTTTTAATCTGGAATTGGAGCCACTGGTCTTTGAGATACAGTGCATAGGATCTAGCTAGCTCTCTGCAATGCAAGGCCTCCATTGCCCAGCTAGCCATGCAGGCCATCTAGGCTTCCTTTTCCTGCAACTGCTTTTTCAAAATCAGCACTTCAGTTGCTGCTTGAGACTCTCTTTCTTGTTGCTGTTTCATCAGCGTTTCAACATCTGTCTGTGGTTCCTCTTCTTGCTGCTATTTCTCTGCTGCTTCACTATATACTAGGGGTCCTTCTTTTTGTTGCTTCCCTTCCAAGGTTGGCAGCTTGTCTCCCCTTTAAGGTTCCCGTTCCTGTAACTGCTTTTTCAGCAGTTCATTTTCTTCCTGTAGTTGGGCTCTTCTAATGCTCTCTATGTGCCTTACCATGCCCAAATCCCTGCTCATCTCTCTTAACTTTTTTTGCATGTGCCCTATATCTTCAACTCCTTTAGATTTAGCAATCTGCATCCAGGTGTGGGTCCTGACCCTTTCTTTTTCTAGTTCGAAGAAAAGAGGTACAACGACTTTTTGTGGGATGATCTTCCCACTTTCTAGAAGATTGTAATAGGAGCCTAAATTAGGCTGAGGGCTTGGCTCAAGTATTTCCTTTTCCTTTCCTTCCTCTTGTGACTGTTCTTCCGCCTTCTTTTCCAATTTCTCAGTTTTTTTCAGCTTGGCCAGTGTCTCCTGTAGAGAGGTTTGTGCCTCCTGTATGACTACTTTGGAGTCCATCAATTTGATTCTTTCCTTCCAGGTGGAGGTTTTTGGACTCCCTCTCTCATAGGTGATAGAGATTTTGGAGGGAGATTCCTCTTTTTTCTCAGTAGGTGCATCCTCAATGATAATGGGTTCTTTTGATGGTGGCTGGGGTTTGCCCACCTTAATCCTGGTGCTTCTCCTGGCTTTGAAATACATAGATGTTTGTCTTTTTCTTTTTCCCTTTTGCTTAGCTGGGGTGCTTAATGCAGCAAGCACAGCTGCTGCTTCCCTTGGCAGTGTTTCAGGGGATATTTCCTTCTGCTATTTTTCTTCTTTATCCTCTACAAATTTTCCTGAGTCTTTTGTTTTTTCTTTTATTTCTACTGTCTCTGGTGGTGTCTTTTCTTTTTCTTGCTAAGTCTCTACCTCTCCTGTGGTAGTATTTTTCTGAGCCTTCTTGGGCTTCTTTTTCTCAGCTTCTGTTCTCTTCCTCTTCTCCGCTTTTGATGCTACTTTCTTTCCTGCCTTAGGTGCAACTGTGGTTTTCTCTGGCTTCTCCTGTTCTTCTCGTTTTTCCTCTTTTTCTTCTTCTATTTGAATATTTTGTTGCTCCTCATGAATTTCCTTTTCAAGCTCCTCTGTCTGCTCCTCCTCTTCACCACTGGATGGACTAAGTTCATCAGTAAGAGTTTTGATGTCGTCTCCTCTAGACATGTTCTGGAAAATTTCCCAAGCTATGGGGATGGTGTATGTGTGTAGGGCATCTTCTACCAACAATTTGATGAGCCCATGGTGGACCAGTTGGTTTGGAACCCCTGCATTCAACTTGGAGCCACATTCTATCAAAGATTGAAGGAGAAAATATGGGAGACTGAGTTTTCTAGCTGCTGGTAGGTCCATCCGATATCTCAATTCATGCAATAACCTGAAGTAATACCTATAAATTATACTGAATCTCCCTTCACAAGAGATATAGTTCATGATCTGGTAGCTGACTTCACTTCATGGAGGAGGTAAACTTGTCCTTCTGACCCCATTTTTATCCTCTACAGGATGCTCATCAGGCTGAAAAAAATGTCTTTTTAGCAACCTGCCCTAATGGTGTTTCTTCTTTGCTCCAGGGGAGCCCAAGTGGAAGACCTGTGATTCTGCTAATAAAATCTGGTGTAAGCTCTAGGGTCAGACCCCTAAAACTGACTGTAGCATGTGTTTTGGAATGGGGTCTTAAGGACATTAAAAATTCTTTAGTCACCTCCTCATCATATCCATGAATTCTCTCAAAGAAAGACATCTGGTTTGCCCTGGTGAAGAGGGCCACCACCTCATGGTGCTCATGCAATTTGTTGGAGTTTAAAGGCTCCTTTCTCATAAAACCTCTTCGCATGGTGTTTAGTATTTTTTGAAAATGCTTAGGTGAGGAAGAAGGAAATAAATTCCAAAACCAGAAACAGAGGGATAGCTGAGTTTTGTTTTTTTTCTAAAACTAGAGAGGGAATTTCTCGTGTGCTTCTTCTTCACAACATCAATTTGCAATTTTTCCCTCTTCACACTGTTTTCATCCTAAATTTTCTTCTCGGTTTTTGGAAAAAAATCAACACTTTGATAGAGAAAAGAATATATAACACAATATTTTTTCAGAGAGTAGACAGACTTGCAAATTTGTTTCTTTTCACAAGCTTGGTTTCTTATGGTTGCAACTCTTTTTTACAGAGGAATGCGAGGAAGAAAAAGATAGATTTTGAATGCAGAGCAGAAAACAGAGAGACTGAATGGAATTCAGGAAAACACATCTTTCCTTTCTTTTTCACCCAATACTTTAGCTTTAATCCACCACCTTATATAGATATATCGTATGCAAAGCGGGTTCCCAAGCCTAACGCTTTTCAAGCTTGAATTTGACAAAAATTCCGAATTTTTCTTCTGTAGAGCTGCTCTCTGGCCTTCCTGTAAAAAGCCTCCTATTGACGGTGTTCCTGCTCCTGTAGAATGCAGTAGTGCTCCTGTATAGCCCGATAGGTGGGAGGGTTTTGAAAAACTAGTAGAAAACGACTTGTTCGCTATTATGAAGGTGGTAGGTGAGTGCTGCAGTCGAGAACTCATAAACTCAAATGAACAAAAGGTGGTGGAGGCTTAGACCGAACTGTACTTAAGTTGATGGCATAATCTGCGGTGATGAGGTGAGGTGGCCGGATGGGTACGTTATCCCCATCTAGACCGTTGGTCCTACACCAGTGTTATTATGGTTCTTCATGTTGCCTGACTGCCATCACCTCCCTTATTCCCATTATACACCGCCACCACTACTGGTTCTAAGTTTTTTCTTCCTGAGTTGATGGGCCACATGTGCTAACTGCGTATCTGATCTGCGATTTGAATTGGACGAGGCTCATTTGAACTCCACGAAGGTGTGTAGGACTGAATGAGGGTGGCCAGTTAGCTAGCCACTGATTTTGTTTAATCGTGACCATTCCCATAGTTCATGTAATTTCTAAATAATATTCATGCAATCGAGGAATAGGTTTAGCCACTTACCTGCTAGTCGCTGCTGTGCTCTACATGCTTCAGACTTTGGCACTTCATTCCCTTGTTGCTGTTGCTACTGGTTCTCTGCATGCTAGAACGTTGGCTTATACTGGTGATTTTTCGATCAGGCTCTGATCCTTGCATGTTGCATTCATCCTGGCTACGCTGACCCTCTCTCTGGAGTTTGTTTTTCAAATGGATCAGCTGCTACAGGAATCCTGCAGGATTTCCTGTCGCTGCTTCTCCTTCTGAAATTTCAGGCTGATGCTTGAGCAGGCTAAAAAGACAGTTGAAGAAGGTTCTGAATGAAAGGAATAATAGCTGGAAAGCATCAGGTAAGAATAAGTAAAGAATGCTGCTGCTTTATTTATCATCATTTTTTGTGTTTACAGAATGAAAGAAAGAGAATTTCTGTATTTGTCTGTGTAGGGAAAAGAAAAAGCGATTGGAAATGTAGGTGTGTAGGGATGGAATGGAGAGTTAGGTAGATGGATGGCGATAGGGAGGTTCACAGGCCTTCTAGACAAATTTCCAGCCCTCGAGTTCTTCTCTGAACTTGATTTTGGGCTTTCTGTAATTTCTACAGGAGCCTCCTGTAGAATACACAGAGTTCCCGGTAGGATGCGAAATTTTCAGAAAAAATGAGACCAAGGCTTGGGAAAGGATAATGGCGATGAAGGGATGGACTATGAAGGGTGTATGAAGCCTGGCCATGTATTTTTCTCTTGTGTGACCCTCCTGCAACCTGCAATTCATTCAAAAGAAGTTAGGTTTTTTTCTTTTTCTTCCTCTCTTATTTTTTTTTTCTATGAGACAGCTGGGGCCCCTCTAGGAGGTTTTCACCCTCACTGCCTACCCTGGGTGCCTCCAAGAGGTTTTCACCCAAGGATCTTTTATTCCCATTTTTTTTTTTCTCAAGGTGTGGCTGGAGTCGAGACAGGGATCTGCTCCACTACCATCACTGTTTTACCCAAATTCTCAATGAAGTCCATCTTGGAAAGGGGCTTCCTGTAGATCTTCAACCTATGCCCATTGACGAGCATGGGGATGGCTTCTTCATCAATGGTCCGGCTTAGGCCTGAACCATTGTCATTGCATTTTTCTACTGTGTATGGTCCTAGTCATCTTGTCCTCAGTTTTCCCTTGAAATCTTTATATCTCGAATCATATAGTAGCACCCAATCTCCTTGCTGGAATTGTTTTTCTTTGGTGTCCATCATGCCATATTTTTCTTTGAAGTTGGACTACCTCTAAGTGGAGAAGGACCTGTAATCTCTGTTTATCCAATCCATTTAGCTGAAGCAATCTTTCCTTTTGTGCATGGCTGAGATCTAGGTCCAGTTCAGCTGCCATCCTTAATGTGTTATATTCAAATTCTATTGATAGCAGAGCCTTCTTCCCATAGACCAGCTCATAGGGTGTAAACCTTGTGGTAGTTTTCCAGGTGGTGTTATAGGCCCAGGTGGCCTCAACCAATCGATCTGCCCAATCCTTTCTGCTGCTACTCACTACCTTAGCAGAATCCCTTCCAAAGCTCTGTTAGTGACTTCCACCTATCCATTTGCTTGCGGATGATAAGGGTGGAAGTTTTATGCTTAATCTTGTGGTGTTTGAGTAGGTCTTCAACCAAATTGGAGGTAAACTGACTTCCTTGATCTATGACTAACTCTGTTGGATAGCCAAACTTGTAGAAGATATTTTCCCTCAAAAACTTAGCTACTTTTTCTTCTGTTGCTGCCTCGATCGCCTTGGTTTCTCCCCATTTTCTCAAATGGCTCGAAAGTCACTTGAGGTTGTAGGGGCATCTCGTCCCTTGGAGTAGGTTTCCCCATCCTTTGACATCGGTCACATTGGTTGATATATCTCCTGACATCTTGATGAAGCATGGGCCAATAATAACTTGCTTGCAGAATTTTGAAGGTAGTCCATTTTGCTGCAAAATGGCCCCCATAGGGCCCATCATGACAGGTTAGGAGGATGTCAAAAACTTCCTCCTCCCTGACACATCACCTCAAAATTTGATCTGGGCCAAGATTAAAAAGATTGCCCCCAATCTAGGTGAATGGGGCACTTTTCCTCACGATCTTGCTCTTCTCTTTTGAGGACAGGTGTGGCAGAAACTGTGCTGAAACCAAATAATTTGCTATATTAGCAAACCATGGAGAGAGTACTGAAATAGCAAATAGGTGTTCATCTAGAATTTGATCATCCACCATTCCTTCTTCACCTGCAAGCAGATCTAGTCTATACAGAAAATCAACAACAACATATTCCTTACCCGGCTTATCAATAATGGTCAAATCAAAATGCTGAAATACAAGTAACCATCTAATGACATGAAAATTTACATATGGTTTATTCATCAAATACCTAATTGCAGCATGATCAGTGTGTACGAATGTTTTATAGCCAGTGATGCAGTGTCTGAACTTATTTAGGGAATGGACTACAGCTAGGAGCTCCTTTTCAGTTACAGTGTAGTTTAGTTCGGCCTTGGAAAGGTTTTTACTGACAAAATATATGGCATAAGGCAACTTCTCCTCAACCTACCCTAAGGTTGCTCCTATAGCTTTGTTCGAGGCATCTGTGTGAATGTGGAAAGGTAGGGCCCAGTTTGGACCTCTCAAAATTGGGGCAGTTACCAACTTACCTTTCAAGGAATCCAGAGCCTCTTGACAGTTGTCAGTCGATATGAACTCAGCATATTTTCCCAAAAGACCAAATAATGGAGAGGCTAGCTTACTAACATCCTTGATGAATCTTCTATAATACCCTGCTAGGCCTGGGAAACTCTGAACATCTCTTACTTTTTGAGGAGGTGGGACCATTTAGATGATAGCAATCTTGTTGGGATCCACCTGTAATCCTTGCTCAAAAATTGTATGACCTAGCACGGTCCCTTCAGTCATCAGGAATTCACATTTTTCAGGACTGAGGGATAGGTTCATTTCAATACACTTGGGTAAACTTTTCCCAGGTTAGTCAAAGATTCTTGGAAGTTAGAACCATAAGTGGTAAAGTCATCCATATAGATTTCCACTGAATCATGCACCAGTTCAACAAATATGCTCCATACTACTCTCTGGAAAGTGGCGGGGGCATTGCACAACCCAAAAGGAAGGACCCGGTAGGCAAAAGTACCCCAAGGACAAGTGAAAGTGGTCTTATCTTGGTCTTTCGGACTGATTTGGATATGGTTGCACCCGCTAAACGCATCTAGGAAGGAGAAGAACTTCTTCCCTGCCAGGCCATGTAACACTTGATCTATGAAAGGTAAAGGGAAATGGTCCGTCTTGGTGGCCTTGCTTAGTTCCTGATAATCTACACAGATTCTCCACTTCCCATTTTTCTTTGGCACGAGCACTAAAGGAGAAATTCATTCACTGTCAGAGATGGGCTAGATGAATCCTGCATCCAGCAACTTTTACAGTTCTTCTTTGACAATGTCCTTAAGGGCTGGATTCATCCTCCTTTGAGGCTACCTAACTGGTTTACAATCTTCCTTAATGTAAATGTGATGAGTACAGACGAAAGGATGGACTCCCTTCATCTCCTTATAGCTCCAAGCAAAAGCATCTAAGTGATTTTTCAATAAGCTACACAGTTCTTTCTCTTGAGAGGTGGATAGGGTTGAGCTGATCTTCAAGGTTTTTTCTAGGCAGAATTCCACATTTTTAACTCGGAGAGAGGTCGGATCAGACACACAGAGATCAATTATAGGATGGGCCTGGGTTTCTTCCACCAACTCTTCTAATGGCAACACATTGGGGGGTGGATTCTGAATCAAGTTTTCAATGAGGTCATATTCAGTTTGTGGGCCCCCCATGGTAGCCTCTACTATACACAATGGTGCGGAATAGACTTCATCCTCATCTTCCTTCTCCAAATAGAGGGGTAGATCATGTTCTAATAGAGGTTGGGTAGGAGGATAGAGGACTCGCTGTTTGGACATATGCCCATTCTTGATTGTCATGTTCCCAGATCGACAACTGATGTAGGCATTTGCAGTAGCCACCCAAGGTATTCCTAGGATAAGAGGATACCCGGTGAGCTTTTCCTTTGGTTGGAGAACCAGGAAATCAATAGGGTACTCCTAGGAATCAATAGAGACCATTACATCTTCCACAATCCCCTTGGGGGTCACGGTGGAGCGGTCTGCTAGCTGCAGTACTGTTGAGGTCTTTCTCAGGGAACCCTGAAGGTTGAGTTTGAGCATAGTGTCCCTGGTCATCACATTAATGGAAGCCCCTAGATCAATCAAGGTATGGGGGATTATGGTGGCATTGATGTGGACATCGACTATAGGACTCCTAGGGTCTAGGTATTTCGGACAAATCACCTGCCCCAACATTAGGTCGGACAGTTGTCCTATGACATTGATAGTTGTGGCATCTCTCTTGCGCCTACCTGGGTGCCTAAAGCACTTCTCCTTGTTCATCTTGTTGTATATAGGCACATCCATTATGGCTTGGAGAAGTGGTATCTTTACACATAATTGTTTCAATTCTCCTAGAAGTTCAGTTTCTTCTAGGGTTGGTTGTGTGGTTCCAGATAGTCTCTCAGGAAAGGGTGGAATGGCTTTTGGTTCACTTTCCTATTTTTCTTCATCATCCTCCTTAGGAGGAGGTTGGCTATCTAGGAGAACCTTCCCATATCGTAGGTTAATCTCCTGAATCTCCATAGCATAGGTTAGGCATGATGTTTCTCCACTATATACCTGCTGGGCCTGTCTATTGTTAGGGTTCAGGTTCGGTTGAGCAGGTATTTGGGGTTGTCTTGGTGGAGAAGGAGGTAATGGTTGTGGTTGGGTAGGTGGTGGAGGCAAAAGAGCGAGAGGAGATTTATACTAGAGCCTCCACCCCTGATGAGGTGCATTCCACTGAGGCTGTGGCTGAGCATAAGAGTGAAACGAATGCGCAACTAGAGGAGCTTGGTATTGAGAAGGATATGACTGAGGACGGGGTGTGGACCAGAAAGGATGAGCAGGGGGACCCCAAGAAGGCATGGAAGTGGCTTGATTGGGGTTGTAATAGTTTTGGGATGTCCCTTGCATTCCCTGCTGGTAAGGTCTAGGTCCATGTGGCCTCCTTTGGTTCATGAAATAGAGTGGTTCAGTGCCTCCTTTAGCCCCCTCATATGTAGCTTTGATTTTGGTCAAGGAAGGGCACTGGTTCGTAGGATGGTCTTCTTCACAAACTACACACACCTCTATAGAGTGCAATGGGCACTCATTCCTAGGATGCTTTCTAGTGCACCTGGGACAGAAGATGGCCAAAGCCCTCTCGGCTTCCTCTTGTTTCCTTTTGATATGTAGGGTATCCATTTGCATGGCAAGAGTCTGCCTCACCTCACTCTTTAAATCTTCCAGCCGATTCTATAGTTCGTTTCTAAGGGATGAACTAGATGAGGATGTACTGGCTAAAGGTTGACTTCCCCTACCTCTCTTTCTAGCTAACCTGGAATGGTTTCTAAAGACAATCTTTATGTCATCATAAGGTGGTTGATAGATGTCTCCCCCAGCCAGCAAGTGGAGGGTATTTAGAAGGTCTTCAGGTACTCCTCTAAGCAGGACCAACTTCAGAGATTCGTGGTCAAGTGTGCACTTGGCCCTTTTATAACTGAGTTGAAACCTTTCTTCATAGTCTTCTAAGGATTCATCACTTCCCATGGTCATTCAGAAGATTTATTCCTTGGTATCCTTTGACCTACAGTAGTCTCGGTATTTGTTGTTAAAGGCTTGCTACATCTAAGCCCAAGTTGTGATATTGTTTCCTGGTAACCCCATGAACCATTGCAAAGCTGCATCCTTGAGGGTAGAAGGAAACAGTTTCAACTTCTGCTCGTCTTCTGCATAGTCATAGGTTTGACAAAGAACAAAAAATTCAAACAAGAAGGTATCAAGATCTTCGGTAGTCAATCCATGGAAGTGAGATAAGGCTGAAAGGCTTATGTTTTTCATCTTTTTGTCCCCATTGGTCTTTCGGATAGGAAAGGCACCTTCTATTCTTTCCCCATTTCCTCTAACATTTCTGTTTTCAGCCATGGTCTTAGGAGGAATGGTTTCTTGCTCTTCTTCTGTTATAGGATCTTCGTATATCTCTGGAGGTTCACCTATAGGTTCTTCTGGATCATTGCCACCAAAGAAGAGAGAAGGGTGACTTAGTGATGTGGTGGGGGTGTTAGGTAGGAATTTTTCTGATTTTTTCTGAATTTTTTTCTGCTTGTACCTGCAAAACTGAAATGGATTGAACAACAAATTGCAACTAACTAAAACGAATCTTGCTGAAATGGAAATTACAAAATTGGAATGAAAGTAGGAGATGACTAATCTACTTTACGGGAATGGAAATTGCAGAATTGAAATGAAAGTAGAAAATGGCTAATCTACGCTTGCTGAAATGAAATTGCAGAATTGAAATGAAAGAAGAAAATGGCTAATCTACGCTTGCTGAAATGAAATTGCAGAATTGAAATGAAAGCAGGAAATGCCTAATATATACTTGCTAAAATGAAATTACAGGATTTAAATGAAAGCAGAATATGTTTAATCTACTTTTGCAGAATTGAAATTGCAGAATGGAAATGAGACAGCTACTCTACTTTTGCTGAAATAAACTACTTAGTAGAATGTTGTAGTAGAAAATAGAAGAAAAATAGTAATCACAAAATACTCTGATGCTTCCCAGGCAATGGCGCCAAAAAGAGTGTTGAGCTCTAGTACTGCAGCAATAATGCTGCAACTCTTGGGGCTTCCTTCTTTACTTTTATCAACCCAGTAGTTCGTAACAAACTTGGAAGCGATGGTGCTGTATGCACAAGTACTAGCTCTTACTGCACGCTGTCACTTGATCAGTTGGTGCAAGTTCGCTAGGAGCTTAAGCCAACTTCTATGAGTTCTCAGAAAAATCTTTAACTATGATGAAATGAAACTAACTCTAGAGGGGCTATTCTACTTGCAGAAAGAGAAGGAAAACTGAAATGAAACACAAACCCTAACAAACCCTAGTTGTGCAAGAAAAGAGATGGAAACTACTGAAATGGGTGCTATTGATTATTGAAAAGACAAATTGCATTTATTCAAGCCACTTCTGAAGAGAAATGAAAAGAAATCATTTTTTTGTACTTTTGAGTATTTTTGTGTGGAATTATTATGCTTATGGTTTGACTGGTTATGACTGTGCAGAGGTTGGGTGGAAAAGGAACATGGAGTGGCTTTTGTAGATGGTGAGGAAGGTGTGTAGGGGTCCTAAGCAGTCCCTAGTACCCTTTTGGAGACTTCCATTGCGATCAAACTTCGAAAAATCACTCGCATGAACTTCTACAGGAGGCTGCAGGGGATTTACAGGAGGTTCTACAGGAGGATCTACAAGAGGAGGACGAAAGTGGTTTTTGGAGGTTTGAAGGTGGAAAAATGATAGGAAAAGGGAAATGAAGGCTGGATGAAGGTGTTGAGGGGTCTAGGACTCTGTCAATGAAGATCAGGAATGAAGGATATGGTTGGATTTGTTCAAAGGGCAAGAAAGCAACTTTGTGAAGAAACATAGAAATTAGGGCAAATTGGCGAAATATGACGAAAGAGTGGGGGAATTTTTGAGAAATGAACTGGTACAGACTATGTTATGGAGGAATGATAAGCTGGAATGTTCTACAAGAGAGCTGCACATTTACTTCTCAAAACTGACCAAAGCAAGAACCAAAAAACAGAGCTTTGTCTATCTTAACCTAATTCTGACCTAAAAGCAGAAAAACGCTGAAAAAAACTTTATGAATAGAAGATTATGCGAGAAAAACATGATAAATGAACATGAAATTATCTAAGCATGTGAATCCAAACTAATATCAAATTCTCCAACTCGAAATATCACACTAGCAATTGCATTAGAGGAGCAAAAATTGTGTTTTTGGTGGCAGCAGTAGTGCCTTGACCTCAAATCATGGTCCCAAGGAGGGAGAAAGGAGATCAAAACCTGCTAGTGGCCTTTTTGGATCTTTTCCTACTACTGCAACAAACTACTTAAGCAACTTGATGCAAAAACAACTATTCTAACCATCAAAAGCAACCTAATTTAACAAAGCAAGATTAACCTGAACAACAAAAATTATCTTATGAATGCAAGCAAAAGAATATAAATACACAAAGGAGGTTTTGGGAAATTGGGTTGGGCCCTAACCCAAGAGCTTCAACCCTCTAGAAAATATCAGTGCTGGTTCAAAACTGGATTCATCTTCATTGATAAAAAAAATAGCAGTTACATCACAAAACTGTTTGCAAAAAGAGCTCGAAAATGAGCTGAGTATAAGGCTCTACAAAGTGCGAAAATAGAATATGAAATGGCTAACCTACTGACGCTTGAAGCCTTATTATTTATACAAGTGGGGACTCCCAACAGTCCTCCTAAACTTAAGGAACTTGGCTGCCCGGAACTGAAGATAACAACAGCCCTACTTGACTTGCTTGGCTGCCCCTTGGAATCATCAATGTGGCCTTTGCACTCTGAGCTGTTGCTGAAGAATTTGAGGAAGGGGTCATTTAATGAAGGGGACATCCCTCCTATAAGTCCTCATCCCTGTTTCCTCAAGTTTGGCTGTCATTTTGGTCATAAATTCCTGGTCCTTGTCCAAAATTGTCCAAAAAATATGCAATAAACACTCATTAAACCACATGGCAAAGTGACCATTCCCATTCACTGTATTGACATAAATATATTCAAAAACATGCAAAAAACTATTGAGAATGGTAGACTAAATGAAAATAATAGGCATAATGAGCCCATATAGTTACCGATTTCTATGGCTCATCATAAATAGAGTGGGGCTCTATGAGGGAAAGTAGTTCTTTTGGAAGATGGAATGTAATGGGTCCTTAAAGGAAATAGCTTGAAAGCGTCTGTAATTCTGAGTCGAGGGATTAGGGTAGAAGGTAGAGGATTTGTAGCTATGTTTACAGAGGCCTGGAAAGCCCACAGCTATGTGCGTAGACCCATGCAGCTGAGTGGACAGGGTGGATCTAGATGTATTTTTGAAGATTGATAATAAAGATAAGTTTCTTCTGAATTCTATTTTGATTGCGACTTTAATCTTTTATGGTAACTGAACTATTATGATTTCTGCATTTTCTACGGTTGAATACATGTGAACTAGGTTAATATTGATGCGCGAAGTAACCAAAAGTAATAAATTTTTTCTTAAAGACCGTTTTAACTAGATCAAACTAGTAATAAGTGATTCAATCTGTAATAGGCGCGATAAGGGTATTCCGATCTGCATGGATCTAGTGTAGCGCGAGGCTGCAGAATAGTGCGTGAGCCCCATAGCACATCCAAGACATCCCCAGGGTGCAGAAACCTGGTTCCAGCACCCTCCCCTACTACGTCGGGTGAGACCTCAGTCCACGCTTCGTGGGCTATTGCTAAAAGGGCCGATAGCTGCAGGATTTGTTTGGCTAAATAATTCTTCCGATCCTGGGTCAAGCCCATATAAGCCAACAAATGGTTCCATTGCCAGGACCAAGATCTGCCTAAGGGTTGTCTGGTATGAAAGGTGGGGACACTAGTGAAAAGAGCGACGAAAGATTAGGACGATAGTAATGGCAAGCGCCATCCAGTTACCAGTATTCAAAGGAGTAGGCAGTGAAGATCCGGAAAAATTTTGGTTTGTATTGAATTCAGCATGGAATGCACAACAGATCACAGATGATAATATCAAGAAAGATGTCTTAGTCAGCACACTGCAGGACCGAGCGCTAACATGGTATATGAAGTATTCAGGCATCAACCCAACGGCGGGGATAGCGGACATCCACGCGGAATTAAAAAAGGAGTTCAGCTGGCCAATATCGGAATCACAGTCGGTTGTGGGATTCAAAGAGATCACAATGATGCTTGGTGAGACCCCGTGGGATCTAGATCAAAGGTTAAAAAGAACTATTCATGAGGCCAACATGACCCTGATGGATGCACAACACTGCGCTTGGTTCATCGCATCACTAACGCCATATCTGAAATCGGCTTTGTCACAGTAGAAGATCTCAACCCAAGCAGAAGCGCTGGAGGCAGCAATGCGGCTGCACGAAACCCCAGTACAGGACCCAGGGTTGGGAGTTCAGCAAATCCAAGTGCAGGTCCAAAATTTGTGTTTGAAAATATAGAAGTTAAAACAAGACCACGTGCCGGAAGTTCGGGAAGAAGTCTGGGGCATCAAGTGGGGGCCAGGGACATGATAAAGACCATTGTCTAGTCGCGGTGAATCTTGTGGTCACGGGGGGACCAGCACCGCCGCAACTAGAGGCACAGGCAGGGCTGGGTGTGATCGCCCCGCTCTAGTGCACAATATGTCAAGTAGGAGGAAAACACAACATGGATAATTGCCACCTGTTACTGAAATATAATCAGACCCCCCAATAGCTCTTTTGCAACTTTTGTAGATCGGTGGGTCATGAGGAAAGGGATTGCCAGATGTTGGTAGATCAGGCATCTGCCTACGGAATGTAGACTGAGGGGCGAGGTAAAAACCCAATTGCAACATTTGCACGTGGTGGATTCCAAGGATGAGGTCGAGGATGGGGCAGAATGGGACCAGGAAGGGGTCGAGGATAGCTAATTTGTTACAATTGTGGAGGACCGGGACATTGCACTTGGGATTGCACAAATCCAACTTGAATATCATGTCCCTATTGTGAGCAAGTCGACGATGAACTGCTAGATTGTCCTATGCTGCTAGCACAGATTCGTGAAAAAAGGATAGCACCTCCTACGATGACACAGAATGTGCAGATGATAAGGGCCGAACCGCGCGATGAAGAATCTAAATTAAATATGGCACTAAGGGCCGATGCAACCTTAGAAGGGGATCAGTCTGAGCCATACAAAAGTCCCTCGATGTTGACAACTTTTTTAGAAACTTGCATGAAGTTGCTTTGCGATAATAGGGCATTGAAAGGACTACAGGAGGTAATTAATAGATACACAGGGTGGGGAGAACCTCGCATAGTCTGACGAATGGAGAGCCATACGTCACGGACCTGACAAGAAATGCGATTAACAGTGCGGATTGGCGACTATGAGATGGATCAGGTCATTCTAGACCTCGGCTCGAATGCAAACGTCTTGCCTAAGCAGATGTGGGAGCGTATCAGCAATCCCCCACTCCAATGGTCTCCAATCCAATTATGGATGGCAAATTAGCAGAAGATCTTTCCCATGGACAGGCTGTAAGGAATCACCGTAGACCTAGATGGTGTGAGCACTAGAACGGACTTTGAAGTTATTGAGATAGTGGATGAAAAAAGCCCGCACCCCGCGTTGTTGGGAATACATTGGGCCATCGACATGAATGGGATTATTAACCTCAAGCAGAGGAAGATGATATTTGTGAAAAAATCCCGCCATGTAGTTGTTCCGCTAGATCCAACCAAGGTACCCCACTACACTGAACCTGTGCGCCACGAGAAGTAGGACAAAGCATTGGATTGCATCTACCAAATTGCTGCCCAAAGGCCAATAAAGGGTGAGGTAATGGAGGAATGGAGAATTTCATAGGGTTATGTAGAACCATACACTGATGAGTTGGAGGAAGAAGACGAGCAATGGCGGAATAGAATGAATGGGGCAACTACTTTAAATTGCAATATGCTAACAAAATCCATGTACTGCGTTAAAGCTCAGGACCATGAGCTGCCAGTGTATGACGGGCTCACAATAGTAAATGAATTCCTGGAGAAGTTTGAGAGCGTAGTACCAGAATACCAGTGATTTGATGCACTCAAATGGGCATTGCGTGTGACATCGGCGTGATGGTGGGGTACCCATGAAGGAACCTTCGCAGATTGGCGAAGCTATAAGCGCATGAAGCAGATACGATTTGGGAAGTCAGTGCTCCAACTAACAGAGAAATATGATGGATGAGAGAATCCACACATACACTTGAGCAAATGGACAAAGCCTATGCCGAGGAATCACAACTAGAATGGGTGCACCTATTTTATCATACCTTGGATGTCATCTCAAGGAATTGGTATACTGAAACAGAGCTCCGACATGGCACAGGGGAGTGGGATATCTTGCGAGAAGGGTTTCTGTCAAAATTTCTTTTTGAGGATCAATGGATGGATACAGTGGACAATGCATTAAAGCTAGTAAAGGTTGCAATTTTCACGATGCCAAAACCAGAAGAACTTGTGCAACCAGACTGGTCACAACAGCTAAGCCAAGCCCTGGAATGTTACAATGTAAAAGCAGAAGGTGACGAAGATGATCCGCGCGACATCAATATACCAGAATCTGAAGGAAGTCGAGAAATGCGTGGCCCCGAAATAGAAGATCCAGACGTCGCAGCGCCAGTAAAAATGAAGCAAGTGAATATCGGAACAGAGGAAGAACCGAAGTATGCTACACTTAGGGATTACTGGGATGACACTACAGTGGAAAAGATCGTCGAGTTGCTCCGGGAGTATCGAGACCTCTTCCCTACCAAGATTACGAAGCTGAAAGGGGTTCGAGGCAAACTAGGAGTGATGAAGATAACTTTGAAGCCTGACATGAAGCTATTAAAGCAGCGACCTTACCGATTGAATCCAAAATATAAAGCAAAATTAAGAGAAGAACTAGAGAAGATGTTGGTAGCCAAGATCATTGAACCAGTCGAGGAGTCTGATTGGGCAAGTCCGATGGTGGTACAGGAGAAGAAACAAAAGGGTGAGATCCGCATCTATGTGGATCTACGGAAACTCAATGATGCTTGTGTTAATGATCCATTTCCCACACCTTTTACCGATGAAGTCTTAGAAAATGTGGGTGCGCAGGAAGCGTATTCCTTTACGGATGGGTTCTCTGGATACCATCAGATCAAGATCACACCAGAAGATTGAAGCAAGACAACATTTGCTATGGAATGGGGTTGCTTTCAGTATATGGTGATGCCATTTGGGCTAAAGAACGTGCTGACAATATTTTCCCGCATTGTGGTAGCTGCATTCAAGGAATTTATACATAAATTCTTGGAAGTCTATCTTGACGATTGGACCATCTTTGGCCTGGTGAAGAAACATATTGAGAGCTTATGATTAATGCCGGATACCTGCCGTCGACACTAGATTGCACTCAATCTATAGAAGTGTATGTTCCTTGTTCCTTTTGGGAACTTGCTGGGTCACGTAGTTTGTAGGCAAGGCTCGATGGTGGATCTGACAAACATCACTGTCATATTAGGTTTGCAAGCACCGCGCAATGTCAAACAGCTCTGCGCTACACTGGGATACACAAGCTACTATTGGAAGTTCATAAAAGGTTACGCCCAGATCACGGCTCTAATGGAACAGTTGTTAAAAAAGGATGCCACGTATTGCTGGAACGAGGAGTGTAACAAAAGGATGGAATTGCTGAAGGAAAAAATGGCATCTGCCCCTATATTTACCTTTCCAAAATGGGATGTGGAGTTCCATTTGCATGTTGATGCGTCGTGTATCGCGTTAGGAGCAATGCATACTCAGGAAGGAGCGGAGGGAGTTGACCACTTGATTGCGTTTGCAAGTCGAATGTTGTCAAAAGCTAAGAAGAATTACTCTACTACCGAGCGAGAGGGATTGGTGATGGTGTACACACTCCAGAAGTATTGTCACTATTTGCTTGGAGGACATTTTAAGATGTATACTGATCACTCTGTGCTAAAATACCTAGTGAATAAGCCTATGTTGCGGGGGCGAATTTGTCGATGGTTGCTGTTGTTTCAGGAATATGATTTTGAGGTTGTTGTAAAGCCGGGACATCTAAATGCAGGTCCAGACCACTTATCCTAGTTTGAGACGGGTGACAAACCCATGAATCTAGAAGAAGGACTCCTAGACGCCCAGTTGTATGCAGTGCGCATTGTGAATGGCCACTTTGAAGATATAATCTATTTTTTGACGACCGGCATCGCGCCATAGTAGTATTTTGTGCAACAAAAACAGGAATTGGTGACAGGAGCAGTAGATTTCACTGAGATTGTTGGCTATCTCTATAAGATGGGCCATGATGAGATATTACACAGATATGTACTAGAGTTTGAGCGAGAACAAATCCTTTCCGAAGCACATGGAGGGGTTGCTGGTGGACATTATGTGGGCCGCGCCACAATCCAGAAGGTTCTTTGCGCCGGATTATGGTGGCCCACCCTTCATCAAGATTCAAAAGCATACTGTCGAACCTGCGATGTATGCCAACGAACGGGCAAGCCATCACGAAGGGACGAAATGCCACTTCAGCCACAGGTAACGCTACAGCCATTTGAGAAAAGGGCGATCGACTTCGTCGGGCCTATTGAACCACGAGGGAAGATGGGTGCGCGCTATATTATCACTGCAACCGAATACTTAACCTGATGGGAAGAAGCACGACTAGTTAACGATTGCACAGCCACAACAGTGGCAAAGTTCTTGTTCGAGAATGTGTTAACCAGGTTTGGGTGTCCTAAGATTCTCATGAATGATCGAGGAACGCATTTTTTGAACGAAACCATCAGCGTGCTCACTGAGGAATTCCAGATATATCACCAACAAAGCACGCCATACCATCCACAAGAAAATGGGACCATTGAGACATTCAACAAAATTTTGGAAACCGCGCCAACTAAGATCTGCAATGCACGATGGAATGATTGGGACTTGCGCATCCCTGCTCTGCTATGGGCATACCGAACCACGTGCAAAAAGTTGACAGGCCAGACACAGTTTCGAATAGTATATGGTAAGGAGGCCATGATGCCTATGGAATATATCATGCCCAGTCTGTGGATCGCAGTAGCTACAGGAATGGCAGATCGTGGGGCCTTAGAGGAAAATCTTGCACAACTCAACGAACTGGATGAAGAATGATTTCTGGTAGGATTTCATCAGTAGGTACAAAAATAGTGCAAGAAAGCATGGCATGATTGCCATATCAAGGTGCGCATGTTCAAGAAGGATGATCTCGTATTGTTATATGACAGTAAGTTCGAGAAATTCCCAGGTAAACTCCACATGCATTGGTTGGGACCTTATGTCGTCAAAGGAGTAATTGATGGGGGCACAATTTAGCTGGCTAAGCTCAACGAAGACCCCTTCCTGGGAAGAGTGAATGGCAGTCACCTGAAGCTCTATACCGGTAGGCCGACCGCCTGACTAATTGTTCCAAGGAGAGTCTCACCGCTCTGCCTAGTTAAAAGAGAGCGAGGAACGATAAAGCAGTTTGGGGGACAAAGGCACGAGTATCATGGTGCGTGTACACTTGGCCAATAATTAGGGGCGTGGTTCCGTGGACAAAGCCATGCGGGTGCACTGTTCCATGGAATGATGACAGTTAATACCACTATTCATGACAAGAGGACTGCATTATGGCAAACGGGAGCGGGCAACAGGGAATTAAGAGCAAAAATATGACCCAGATATGAAATGATCGGCCACAGATTTCACACGGGAAGGTTACACGAGCTGGAATGAGTGGCTATCTAGGCAGTTGAAGTTCGCATGGCTTATAAATCACCATGGGGAATTCGCTGGGCAGCCTACGCTTTAGAAATATAGATGGAGCTGTTCATCATCTCTGCACCAGGCATGTGCCCGAAGGTAGTAATTTGGCCGAGGGAGGAGAAGGGCTCTCTAAGGAGTCTGGTATTGACAGCTATGGGTATCCCGCAGGCTACAACATCGCTGGCAGGGGATGTACTGGAAAAAAGGGAATGCGAAGTAGAATTGGTCCAGATGTCGTTGCCCTGCCTAGGGGTAGGATGGCACACTACAACAGAACAACAAAAGGATGGACAGACGGGGACCATGCATGGAGATGTAGTCAATAAGTCACCTGTGATGGTTCCTAAAAATTGGTATCATGCGGACAACACCCAGGATCTTGCAAAATTGCAACACAGGTTGCAGTGGATGGTGTGAAGAGAAGATACGATGGTCAAAAAGGGCTACAGTGGTACCAGGAGGTCTTGTATGCGGCTCCCCCGCTCATGCTAAAATCCTCGGAGGGGGTGTTCTGTGTTAACCGAGCAGAGCAGAATGAGTATCGTCGGTTGTATGATGTGGTAGAAACACTAAAGCAGGAGACAGATGAAGCATTGCAGGAGACAAACCAGGAGCAGCCAGATGACGAGCGCCACTCAATGGGAGGCAAACCGCGATGCCAAGGCAAAGCATCTAGCCACGCCAACAAGTGACTTGGGACGAGTCCTGATGATTGTGTTGGGGGTCTATTGGGTAGCGCAAGCCCCGCGGAATGAGTATGGGGTGCGAAGCCTAGAATTGTGGGTAATATCATGGTAGATGACTTCGCGGAAAGCGCAGAGCACGAACTATAGTAGGTTGAGTCAAAGGGTAGTCTACCCAATAGTAATGTAAAGAAATAATAGTAGAGTTGGCCTGCGGAGGGATCGCAGGCCAAGGGAAAGTATAAATAGAGTGAGGCTTTATGAGGGAAGTAGTTCTTTTGGAAGATGGAATGTAATGGGTCCTTAAAGGCAATAGCTTGAAAGCGTCTGTAAGTCTGAGTCGAGGGAGTAGGGTAGAAGGTAGAGGCTCTGAAGCTGTGTGCGCGGAGGCTTGGAAAGCCTACAACTGTGTGCGTGGACCCCTGCAGCTGAGTGCGTAGGGTGGATCTGGATGTATTGTTGAAGATTGATAATAAAGATAAGTTTCTTTTGAATTCTGTGTTGATTGTGACTTTACTCTTTTATGATAACTGAACTATTATGATTTCTGTATTTGCTAAGGTTGAATACATGTGAACTGGGTTAATCTTGATCCGTGAAGTAATCAAAAGTAATAAATGTTTGATTAAATACCATTTTAACTAGATCAAACTAGTAATAAGTGATTCAATCTGTAATAAACACGATAAGGGTATTCCGATCTACACGGATCTGGCGTAGCGCGAGGACGCAGAGTAGCGCGCAAGCCCCAAACCACATCCAAGACATCCCTAGGGTGCGAAAACTTGGTTCCAGCACCCTCCCCTACTACCTCAGGTGAGACCTCAGTCCACGCTTCGTGGGGTATCGCTGAAAGGGCCGGTAGCTACAGGATTTTTTTGGCTAAATAATTCTTCCAAACCTGGGTCAAGCCTATATAAGCCAACAAGGCACCTGCTTAAAATCGTATCGACACCATGATGATAAAGTGTATCACCAATGATCAGATAATCTTTTGCTTGGTATTGGGTATGTCGTTGTTCAGCGCGAGAGGTATGAGGTCAAAAAGCTTGGGTCTAGAGATAGACCAGCATATCTCCATACCATGGATCACTTGAAAAGATAAGAAACAGAGACTCATCCAAGATTGATTCTTCTGATGTTGAATTGTTGGAGGATGAGGGAAGATCACAAAGTAACTCGGTGAAGACAAGAGATTTCATTGATTTAGATTTGATAAACTCCAAATCAAACTCCTAAAAAATAACTATCCATTTGGAATATTTCCCCCCTAGCAATTGACATGACAAAATGTATGTCATATGGTTGCAATCCGATATAATGGTAGTTTTACGGAGGAGGATGTAATGACGAAATCTCTGTACATCTTGAACGGCTGCCAAAGGTAACTTTTCGACATAGGAATACTTACTTTCTGTATCATTGAGATTATGACTCAAGTAACAAATAGGATGTTCAATTCCACTTTCTTCTTGGAATAAAACCATGCCAATGGTTATATCTGCATTGATGAGATACAAGTAATAGTTGTTTTGATAGTTTGGGGCATACATTAATGATGCTTTAATCAAGGAATCTTTAAGAGCATCAAATGAAGCTTGTGCAACCTGATCCCAATGGAAGGGTATCCCTTTCTTCAATAGACGTGTAAAACCTTTAGCCAACTCAGCATAGTTTGGAATGAACCTCCTCAGAAAGTTTGCATTCCCTTGAAGTCGCTGTAACTGAAACAAGTTTGAATGTGGAGGCAAGTCAAGGATTGCCTGAACCTTAATTAGATCGAGTCGAATTCCATCCTTTGAGACCACGAATCCAAGCAATCGACCAGAGCCAACACAAAACACACACTTGTGTGGATTGAGTCTTATCTTGTAGTGTCGATACCGTAAAAATATTGCTCTCAAATGTTGCGGGTGATCAGACCGCTTTCGTGAATGAGTAGGTAAATGATTAAGATAAGGTTGAACAATGTTCTTGATGTCATGGAAGGCATAATCCATTGCCCTCTGAAATGTAGCCCCTGCATTCTTCAAACCAAAAGGTAACATTTGATAGGTGAATGTGCCCCACGGACACATAAAAGTTGTTTTAGATTGGTCCTGTGGGCAGATATTGATTTGATTGTAGCCATAAAATCCATCCATGAACGAAAATATTTCACATTCGGCACATTCGTCAATAATCTGGTCGATAAAGGGTGTAGGATAATTTTCTTTTGGACATGCTTGATTTACATCCCTATAATCGACACACACTCAAACTGTCCCTTCTTTTTTCAAAACTGGAACAATGTTAGATACCTAGTCGGTAAGAGGTACAGGGAAAATGAAGCCAACACGCAAAAGTTTTTCAACCTCTTCTTTAATGGCAATGACTTTCTTAGGATGAACAGGTAAAAGCCATTGTCGTACTAGTTTGACATCAGGGTACATTTTAATCTCATGTTCAACAATGCTTGAGTCAATTCTTGGCATCTCCTCATAAGACCATGCAAAAATATCTCTAAATTCATGAAATCGAGCAAAGTAATTACCAAGTTCCAATGGAGAACAAGATTTGCCGATATGAATGTTTTCTACAATGTTAGGCTTGGTTGAAATGTTTATAGAATTTTTTTCTTCTATGTCTGACAAATTACGCTTATAATCTAGAGTATCTATCCTAACAGAATTCGACAAGACATCAACTATTGATGGGTGGTTATTTCGTTTGAATAATCTTCATTGTCATCTAGAAGATGGGAACGATGATGATAATATTCCCACGGTTCCTCTCCTATCATCATTGATTGGATGATTCCTTCATCTGTAGAATGTATACGTGAAAAAGGATCTGAAGAGGTACCATATTCTAATGACCTATCTACCCATACAAAAGTTGAGTGAATATTTGGGTTTATCGCACAAGCCCCAAAGATTGATTGCTATGATGATTCAATGGGGCTTAACGACAACACCTCAAGATTAATATCAACTTCAACTTGGTTGGAAATCCTCCTTAAATCAGATGAGGTGGAGGAAATCATGTTGCAAGTCTCTACTCTTGCCACTTTTGCCAAATCCGATGGTGAAGGGAGGGTAAAAGTGCCCATTAGGGAAGGATATTTAAAGAGACCTACTCCAACACTTTGAAGTGACAGTGGGGGTTCGTGTACCAACATAATGCTTGCCATAGCCTATGAACTATTGGCAAAGAAGGCTAGCTGATCAATAACTGTGATTCCACCCTTAAAAGGGAATGCAATAGTACAAAAGTATGTTGAAACCCCAACAACCATAGCATATACCCAAGGCCTTCCCAGTAAAATGTTGTAATCGAGGGGTTCGTCAACTACCTCAACTTCAATAGTAATCGTTGTTCCCCCAAGTTCGATTTGCAGGTTACTCAAAATCCCACATGGAGTATATGTTCTTCCATAAAAAAATTTCAACATGGTTGGTGATCATGATAATGGCGGTGAACCAAGTGTTTTCCAGCAGCTCATGGACATAATGCAAGTAGATGCCCCCTCATCAATAATAGTTCGGTGAAAATTCTTATTGAAAGATTTTAGATGGATTAGGAAAGATAATTGCACTGGTAACTGTGGTGAATATCCCGCATGGTTAAAAACCACAAGATTTGAATCTGGAGGATCTATTCCACTTATTGCTGACAGTAAAACTTGTTTTTGGGAGGGATAGTTTTGCAACACCTCGAGTGTCAACGGAGCGGAAGGTGATTGAGCAAGATCTTCTACTATGATATAGTTTTGAGCTGATCGAGCTCGAGGGTTGAATGCCGATCTGTGCACAACTCCCTTTGGTGGTTTTATTGTCAATTCAGGTACAACAGATGGAACAACTTTAGATGAAGTCGAAGTCGAAGGATTAGGTTGATCAGTAGCCTGATTATTTGACGATGACATATTTCCATAATCTTTGTTTCTTGTTGACACCAAAACTTTGGTTTGTGACTTTGTGATGGATAACATGAGTACTTGGGATGTGTAAGCATGGCCTGTTGCAACCAAATGTGTCTCCGGGGTTGGAAATGGATCAGTCAACACTGCCGATGTGTTTGAAGTCTTTAAAAGTTTAGAGACCTCAGGGATATGTGGAAAATATCTTGTATAATGCTTGTCATTACATATCAAACATGGATAACGAGGTTTCATTGCCGAAGTAGAGCAATCAAATGATTTCTCTGGAGGGGAATTTTCTTGTTTCTTTTTGTTTTTCACCTTTTTCTTACTTGCTGGTTGCTTTGGATTTTTGCCTTTGTCAGATGACATGACATTAATCTCGGAGGCAAGAGTATTTTCTGATGCATTAGTAGTTTGATTGGAAATAACAAGAGTTTGAACAGATGGTCTTCCTGCTGATTGTGTGCCTGAAGAACTGATCACACAGTCACTAGCATGAGAGTCCTTACTTGATTGTGGAGGAGGTGGAATATTGAAAACTGGTCGAGGTGCATTGGGAATTTTATCATAAAGCGTGCCAGATTGTGTGTAAATTAAATCCAAGTATTAGGCATGAGCAATGACTTGCTCTTCTGTGACAACTCCACCTTTTGCCACATCCTCGGTGATTGATGGCAACAAGGATTTTATGAGCCACGCAACTAAATGCTGATCGAGAACATATTTCTTAACCATTCGATGACGCTGCCGCTATTCATGAATATGATCTGATATATGGGTAGTAGTAGTCTATTTAAAGTTGGTTAGGAGATCCGTTCCAGTCTTGTATCTGGTAGGTAACTGGAAGTGGGTCAAAAAAGTAGTGGCTAAAGTGGTGAAGTTATCGAAAGAAGCTCTTAGTAATTCAATGTACCATTTAGCAGCTGGACAAGTAAGTGTTCTTTGGAAAAGATGAAGTCTGACTGAATTGTCATTTAAGGAGTTTTATGAAGACCACAAATGAAAGGTCATAATATGATTTGATGGGTCTTCTCCAGGATTTTCGTTAAACTTCAGAATGTCAGATGGTAACTTATGCAGAATTACCGACCACCAAGGTTCATATAAGATTGGATCATTAGTGAGCCGATTTAAATCTAGTATTTCTAAATTTTCTACAAACGGCAAATCTTGATTCAAATCAGGTTGAGCATACCTAGGATATGTTGGAATTTCCTGAGAAATAGGTCTTTGCATACCGACATAGGGCATCTGCATTTGGTAACCTTGGTATGGTTGTTGAACAAAAACAATAAAAGGTGGTTGTTGATAACTAGGTTGAATGTGTGGTTGTCCATAACCTGCAAACCATTGTTGACTAGGACCTTGGTAAGCTTGAGATTAACCAAAACCAGGTTGAGCCTGTGAAACAAGTCCAAACTGGGGTTGGAATTGCTGGAATTGGGGTTGTTGAAATTGAGTCTACCACGGTTGTTAAATCAACTGTTGTTGTTGTTGGTACAAGTGTTGTGGATTTAATGGTTGTTACTGTCCAACAATGAAAGGTTGGCCAGGTTGTGAATAAACTATACTAGTGTAAGCCTGGGTTAGTCCAGATAAGGGTACACTAACTTGAGGTTGTTGCTGGACTCCAGAATTAAGTGGTTGGTGTACAACAACTTGAGGAACTTCAACTTCTTGACTTCAAACTTGTGATTGCAAGGTAGAAGGATCAGTTTGAACAAGTTGAGATACAACAATTTGAACTTGTGACTGTGGTACAGTAGTAACAACAAGTTTAGTAGGAATAGCTAACATAGTTTGCATTGGTTGTGTTGGATACACAAGCCTTGGCTGAACTGGCATTATTGGTTGCCATTAACAAACTCTAATTCCAAGTTGACCTGAATACTGTGGGATATTACCATATGGTTGTCCCCCGGAATAAGGAGGATACGGTGAATAAGCATATTGCTCTCCATATGGTGGCAATCCAATATTTAATGGATACATAAGTCTTTTTTGACTAGATTGCCCAACTTGATACTGATATGCAGGATCAAACTATTGAGTTCCTGATCCAAAATGGATCTTGTATAAAAATCTCTAAGTCTAAAGTCTTCATTTGATTTAATAGCGCAAGTGAAAGAATGGCAGAAAAACCCAAAGTCCAAAGGAAACGGAGAAGCGCAGCATGATTTCCCTAGAGCTGTTGGATCCACGGGATCAATGGATGAGATCAAATCGCATCGGAGGAAGCCAGCGGCATATCAACCTCAGCCTCAAGCGATTTACGATCAGTGATGACATATGAACCATTGATAGAGTGCACAGATCAATAGTGGAGTGAGATCGTATCGCATCGCAAATACGTTGAAGGGAAGACTTACCACAGGCCAAGGATTCATGTGATATGAAATTGGAATTATCGTATCGCAATATTGCATCTCACCAAACCAATGGGGAAAGGACCCATAGCATCGCGAAGGGTCGATATGCGATATGCCGATATCGGCGATCGACGAGTGGACTGGTGAAACAATACAAAGACATGATCATGTGATATGCGATGCAACGATAGCACCAATATCAAAGATCAATGGAGGGGATCGTAGCCATATAATAGCGCCATGCCTTGTGATGTGTGATAAAGGCCGAACCTGATAGGTTTATGGATGTGATTTAATGTTGTTTAAGTTCCAGCATATAGTGTTTTTGTCTGGATTTCCTATGTTTCTAT
>APFE030089052.1:8999-40089 GCA_000404065.3 Pinus taeda
GAATAAATATATATTTTACAAAATATAGAAAACTATAAAGATGTATTTATTGCGGTATATGTTGTGCATATTAGATACAATTGCTTTGTTATTGCGGGAGGATGGTTTGGAGTTTAATATTTAATTATCATTATCATTGTATTGCATTCATCCTCCAGTTCCCTGCATGGATCCTGTGGATCTGCTGGAACGTCTGTTGATCGTGGATAATATTGAACGCCTTGGAGTCTATCAACAGTTTTTTTATTTTACTTGCCTTCCTTTCCATATTTCCTCGGAAAACTCCTTCAGTCTAACATTGATGAAATCCATGGCATACAGACATTGGAACGAAAGAGGAATTGGGTGGGGCAGACAGAACCCCATAGCAGACCTCGAGACCACTGCTTTGGGATTTTTGCTGCTCCGGCTGCATAGGTACGATGTATCGCCAGGTGCGTATCTATTTCACTTAATTTTATTTATGAAGCTATGCTATCAGGACGGTGGCAGAAAGCATGCGTTGGATTTTGAAGAACTTTTCTCTGACCTTTGAAAATTGTACTAGCAGTCGTTTTCGATGGATTTTGAAGAACTTTTCTCTGACCTTTGAAAATTGTACTAGCAGTCGTTTTCGAAAACTTCAAAGATGGCAATGGTCAATTCGTCTGCTCGACTGGTCCATTCAACAAAGAAGTAGCAAGCATGCTGAGCCTTTATAGAGCTTCACAGCTAGCATTCAAAGATGGCAATGGTCAATTCTTCTGCTCGACTGGTCCATTCAACAAAGAAGTAGCAAGCATGCTGAGCCTTTATAGAGCTTCACAGCTAGCATTCCCTGGAGAAAACATTTTGAAAAGAGAAATGTGCATTTGGCATACAGGGGCTCATACGTACCAGCGGCTATCATTATGAGCCCCAGTATGCCAAATGCAGATTTGTCTCTACAAAAGTGGCGTGTTTAGAGACTGTTCTGGACTATATGTATGACACTTATGGGACCCTAGATGAATTGAAGCTGTTCACTGAGGCTGTGAGAAGGTAGGGATTCGATCACATTGGATTGCAGATAATCTTGTGTGTATTAAGTAAATTAAACTGTGTCTTAGATGATTATACTGATTGAATTATGTTGCCTCAATCTTTTCTTCCAGATGGGACCTCTCTTAAGTTAGAAATAATGGAGAAATGGTTATGTGGTTGTAACGAACCTTTTTAGTTTAGGAGGTTGTTTTCAGCCACCTATTTTTCAGTCAAGTATTTAATATGTAATCTTCATCCATGTAACGTAGTGAGTGTGATTGTAAGAGTGTGTCTCCTCCTTTGTATGAGTGCAGTCTCCAGGGGATGTACACACCTGTGAGCTGCAACTCCTTCTCATTAATTCAAAGTTTAATTATTTTTATCTTGGTATCAGAGCTTACTTCTGATTAATTCAAAGTTTAATTATTTTTATCTCGGTATCAGAGCTTAGGGTAGAGGTAGCCTTAAAAAAAAATTTGGGATGTATCATTAGTTGCACGTCTGTAGTGGTAGGAGAGCTTGTAAATGTATCTGTGTGATCAGGTGGAACTGCAGTAACACCTGGAGTGAAGGGTCTTAGATGACTGATCATCTCTGAGCTGGAGAAAAGGTTGAGCAATTGGCGCTACTTTTGCGCTGAAAAGCGCGCCATTTGGTGCTGGTTTGGGGCTGAAAAGCGCACCAGGAGCAATTGGCGCTACTTTTGGGCTGAAAAGCGCACCATAGGCGCTGGTTTTGGGCTGAAAAGCGCACCAGAAAAATTATAACTAAAATTGGCGCGGATCCGTGGCTGTTAAGCGCGCCAATTTTCGTGCACTTCGTGAGTTTTTGTTTTCTTCAATTGGCGCGGATTTTTAGCTATTCAGAGCACCATAGAGCCAACCTCTTTCTCTCTGGAAATCTGCAATTTTGTTTTTTTGCAGATCGGAGTTGCCCAGTGGTGGCACGTGGAGATTTCTGCTCGGTGGCAGCAAGTTTGATTTGCCCGGTGGAGGCGAGTTGAGGATCCTTGATCAGCTCGGAGGTAGCAGATCGAATCTGCCTGGTGGTGGCGAGTTGGGGTTCCGTGATCGGACCTGCCCAGTGGTGGCGAATCAGAGCTTTGTGATCTGCTCGGTGGAAGCAGATCGGTGTTTTGCCCGGTGGTGGCGCAGTGCAGCTCCTTGATCTGTTCGGTGGAAGCAGATCGCCCTTGCCCGGTGGTGGCATGTTGGAGCTTGCTTGTTGATCTGTTCGGTGGTAGCAGATCGGTTTTTCCCGGTGGTGGCATAGTGAAGTCCCTGATCTGTTTGGTGGCAGTAGATCGGACTTGCCCGGTGGTGGCACAGTAAATTTCTTGATCTATTTGGTGGTAGCAGATCGGACTTGCCCGGTGGTGGCCGATTGAAGTGTTCAGTTGGGCGAAAATGAACAACAGTTTGGAATCATACCTCCATGAGTTTGGCAAGCTCGATGGAACGAACTTCTCTAACTGGAAGTTCAAAATGCAAACTTTGCTGGAGAGTGCGAATGCATGGTTGATCGTCTTGGGAAATGAGTAGAGAACTGGAACACCGACCCAAGAACAGGACTGGGATAAGAGAGAAACAAAGGCGAAAGTCATACTGAAGATGTCTGTCAAAGACAACATTATCCCCCATATTAGAGATTGCAAGTCGGTCGCGGATATATGGACCACAATCAAGAATATGTACGAGACACAGAACACAAATCGTGCTCTGGCACTCAAGGGAAAATTGTTTGCATTAAAGATGGATGAGAATGAATCCATTGGTGGATTCATGGCCAGAGTTAAGGATCTGAAAGACAAATTGGGAGCCATTGGAGAGAATGTATCAGATTCAGATCTGGTTACACTTACACTGAACAGAATGACCGATGAATATCAGACATTCATCTCTGGGTTGTCAGCGAAAGAGAAAGCCCCCTCGTTTGATGACCTTACAGTGATTCTGCTCCAGGAGGAGGAGCGACGACAGAATCTAAAGACTCGGGGCAATGATCTTGCTCTGATGGCAAAGAGGCGATAGGACAGAGGAAAGCAGCACCAACACCAACATCAGCATCAGCAACAGCAGCAACAGCAGAAAGGGGCCAACTCTTTTCAGAAGAGACCATTCAGAGGTATGACTGATAGTTATGTTAAGAGATGTTTTTACTATGGGAAGCCTGGCCACCAGATTAAAGAATGTTATAAGAGGCAGGCGGATGAAAGAAAAGGCAAACAGAGGAAACATCACGGGTGTTTTGCTGGAGAAGAGGATGACCACAGCAATGATCTTCGATTATTTACAGTCGATTGTGCCCTTTCAGCATCAAAAGGAGACGAGGATAATATATAGTATGTAGATTCTGGCGCATCCTCGCACATGACCGGTAAGAGAGATTGTTTTGAATTTCTTGAAGAATCTACATGTGGATCAAACATTTATTTAGGAGATGATAGTGGGTATGAGATCAAAGGATGTGGGGATATTCCTGTCAAGCTACCAAGTGGCGACATCAAACATCTCAGAAATGTTTTATATGTTCCAGGAATTAAAAAGAATTTGATCTCTGTCTCTATGATAATAGACGAGGACATGCAGGTGAAATTCTTCAAGAATGGATGTGTCATTCAGGATAGGCAATTGGAGATAGCTGCAACTGGAGTACGTGTGGGAAATTTGTACAGACTGGATGCAAGGAGCATGCCACAACAAGTGATGGTTGCAGCAACATCAACAGTTGAGAATCTCTGGCACCAAAGATTTGGACACCTAAATCTACAAGATCTCATCTTACTCAAAAAGAAAGGTATGGTCAATGGACTTCCTGCTTTACATAATGTCAAATTGGAATGTGATGGTTGTGCACTAGGGAAGATGCATAGAGATGAATTCCCTGTGCATGTTAATAGAAAAGAAAGAGACATCCTAGAACTAGTGCATATAGATATTTGTGGACCTATGCAGACTAGGTCTTTAGGAGGTGCATACTACTTTCTATTGTTTGTAGATGATTGCACTAGGTTCTCTTGGGTGTATTTTTTAAGAAAAAAGAGTCAAGCCTTCCGATATTTTAAAGAATTCAAATCGATGATAGAGAACCAAACAGGAAAGAAGATAAAGATTCTCCGCTCGGACCAAGGGGGAGAATACAGGTTAGGTGAGTTCATGAACTTCTGCAAGCAGCATGCGATTATATAGAAATTCACAGTGCCACACACTCCACAGCAGAATGGAGTAGCAGAACGCAAGAACAGGACCCTTGTGGAGTGCACGAGAAGTATGCTTCAAGGTAAGGGTATTTCTAATGGTATTTGGGCAGAAGCCATTAATACTGCTGTTTATTTAAAGAATAGGAGTCCTACCAAAAGTCTTGGCTTCAAAACCCCATTTGAAGCACTGTTTGGACTCAAGCCAGCAGTCGGTCATTTAAGAATATTTGGATCTAAAGATTTTGCTCATATACCGAAAGCAGATAGGAAAAAGCTAGACCGCAAAGCCTTGAAATGCATATTTGTAGGATATGGCAAAGAGTATAAGGCATACAAGTTATATAATCCTGTGACTCATAAAGCTTTTGTGAGCAGAGATGTCGTTTTTCATGAACAGACTGAAGATGGAAAGGAAGACTCTAACATGACAGCCACATTCCACTACTGATAGAACTGAACAGTGAAGAAGAAGAAGAGCAGGAGCAGGAGTAGAAACAGGAAGAAGTAGCAGCAGATAGTGTAATAAGTGATAATACAGGCCCGGGAAGTGCTGAAACAGATAGATTTGAGGTAAGTCCTTTACCTAGAAGATCAGGTAGGAAGACTAGACTACCTGCAAGATTGCAAGGCTGTGCTTTAATGTCCAAAATTTTAAACATTGTAGAACCTTCAAACTATGAAGAAGCTAGTAAATCAGATGAATGGAAGGCTGCAATGCATGAAGAAATGGAATCAATATATAGAAACCATACTTGGGACTTAGTTGAGTTGCCAGAAGGAAAAACCCCTATAGGTTGTAAGTGGCTGTATAAACCTAAGATAAATGCAGATGGGAGTGTAGAAAAATTCAAAGCCAGACTGGTAGCAAAGGGTTATTCACAGCAAGAAGGCATAGATTTCGATGACACCTTTTCCCCTGTAGCTAAACTAAATACAATTAGAATGATAATCTGTTTAGCAACAAAACATAAATGGAAGCTACACTAGTTAGATGTTAAATCTACATTTCTGAATGGAGAATTAAAGGAAGAAATATATTTAGTAAAACCTCCTGGTTTTGTGAAAAAGGGACAGGAGCATTTAGTGTGTAAACTGCATAAGGCACTTTATGGTTTGAAACAAGCACCCAGGTCATGGTATGAGAAAATTGATTCATTTTTTATTGAGCATGGTTTTCATAGGAGCCTCAACGATCCAAACCTATATACCAAGATAAATAAACAGAGGCAAATCATTTTGATTTCTTTGTATGTGGATGACATGATAATAACAAGGAATGCAGATAATTTGATCAAAGAAATCAAGAAGAAAATGTCACAAGTATTTGAAATGAAAGACCTTGGAGATCTTCATTATTGCCTAGGTTTGGAGGTGTGGAAAGATTCTGGTCAAACTTTTCTAACCCAAGGAAAGTATGCCAGAACCCTATTGGAAAGATTCAGAATGGAACAGTGTAAAACAGCAGCAACACCATTGCAGCAGAATCTTAAGTTAAGCAGTGACGATGGCACAAAACAGGTGGATGCTACTTTGTATAGACAGCTAGTCGAAAGTCTGATCTATCTCAAGACAACTAGGCCTGATCTAGCATACTCTGTTAGTGTGCTAAGCCAGTTTATGTCCAGACCACTTGACAGTCACTGGAATGCAGCAAAATGTGTGTTGAGGTACCTTAGTGGTACTTGTAATTATGGTCTTTTATATACTGACATTTATGATGTTACTTTAGCAGGTTATTCAGATTCAGATTGGGTAGGCAACCTGGATGATCGTAGATCCATCACAGGATATGCATTTAGTATTGGATCCGGGGTTATTTTGTGGAGTAGAAAAAAGCAAAGTATTGTAGCATTATCATCATGTGAAGCAGAGTACCAGGCGTTGTGTGCAGCAACATGCGAATCCATTTGGTTGAGGAGATTGCTCAGTGATACAGGCGAAGGACAAAAAGAAGCAACCAGCATCAAAACTGACAACCAAAGCACAATAAAACTTGCATACAATCCAATTTTCCATAAGAATACTAAACACATTGATACTCAGTTTCACTTTGTACGAGAAAAGATACAGTCTAAGGAAATTTGTGTGGATTATTGTAATACTTGTGATAATGTAGCCGACATTTTTACTAAGCCTCTAGGGCGAATAAAGTTTGATTTATTTAGAGGGATGTTAGGTGTACAAAATAACATTTTCTCCATTAAGGGGGGGAGTTAGAAATAATGGAGAAATGGTTATGTGGTTGTAACGTACCTTCTTAGTTTAGGAGTTGTTCCTAGAGTTTAGGAGGTTGTTTTCAGCCACCTATTTTTCAGTCAAGTATTTAATATGTAATCTTCATCCATATAACGTAGTGAGTGTGATTGTGAGAGTGTGTCTCTTCCTTTGTATGAGTGCAGTCTCCAGGTGATGTACACACCTGTGAGCTGCAAATCCTTCTGATTAATTCAAAGTTTAATTATTTTTATCTTCTTATACAGAAAACCTTTCAGACTATATGAAACTATGTTACAAAATCAATTATGACCTAGTTCATGAAGTGGCCTGGGAGGCAGAGAAGGAACAGGGGCGTGAATTGGTTGGCTTTTTCAGAAAGGGAGTAAGTAATATTGAATTTGTTTTGTTATTTAGAAAATAAATTATATGTTGTTATTTTCGTTTCAATTTTAGATTTTGGGAATTTTTCAGAATTCTAATAACAGCAAGGTCAAGTTTTGAATGGGCAATCATCCATCACTTTCTGGAATATTCCCAAAATCTTCTAACAAAACAAATTTAAATTTCGCTAAAACAACCCTTTGCCAAAACAATTTCCTGCATTGATTGATTAATTTGTTGTGTGATGCTAAATTTGATATTAATAACTGGATCCATTGATATTGATCAGTGGGAGGATTATCTTCTTAATTATTATGAAGAAGCTGAATGGTTAGCAGCTGAGTATGTGCCCAGCTTGGACGAGTACATCAAGAACGGAATCACTTCCATTGCCCAACGTATACTTCTATTGAGTGGAGTATTGATAATGGAGGAGCAACTCCTGGCACAAGAGGCATTGGAGAAAGTAGATTATCCCGGGAGACGTGTTCTCACAGATCTGAATTCCCTCATTTCGCGCCTGGTCAACGACACGAAGTCATATAAGGCGGAGAAGGCTCGTGGAGAATTGGCCTCCAGCATTGAATGTTACATGAAAGATCACCCGGAATGTACAAAAGAAGAGGCTCTGAATCACATCTATGGCATTCTGGAGCCGACAGTAAAGGAATTGATGAGGGAGTTTCTAAAGCTCGGCGACGACGACGTGCCATTCGCATGTAGGAAGATGCTTTTCAAAGAAACTAGAGTGACTATGGTGATATTCAAGGATGGAGATGGTTTCAGTGTGTCCGAATGGGTAGCGAAGGATAATATCAAAGAGTGTCCTGTTGATCCCATCCCACTTTAATGTAATCCTATTTGTACTCAGAGTATAATAATAAATAAAACTAGCAATTTCCCATCCCACTTTAATGTAAATCTATTTATACTCAAAGTATAATAATAAATAAAACTAACAATTGCCCCTAAAGGTGTATGCTGAAGGATATAACAAAACACTTGGGAATTGTGATAAGAAGAATTGGATGCTTCTCAATTTTTAGAAATTATAAGCTTCTCGATTTTACGGAAGCTATAAGTACATAATTGTGGGTGAATTCCTGGATACTTGTCTCATTTTAACACCAAAGTCAAACTCATGTCGTTTTGATGTTAAAGTTTGAGGGAATAGAAACTTTGAGAGAGTTGGTGAAGGCAAAGGACAATTTCCATACTCATTGTGGCATTTTCATGGTGGTTGATTGTCATAATCTTTCTCAAATTATTGTTTTTCTTTTTCATTATATATTATTTATATATAAATTTTAATTAGAAAATTTATATAAAATAAAATTATGTGGTTGTATTATAGAATTGAATTAAGTTGAAAATAAATTAGTTTTTTCAAGATCGTCTTTTTAAATCTTCTATTCCTTCACTATATCTTTGTACCTTTAGGCACAATGTGCTTGTATTATAGAATTGAATTAAGTTGAAAATAAATTAGTATTTTCAAGATGGTCTTTTTAAATCTTCCATTCCTTCACTATATCTTTGTACCGTTAGGCACAATTGCTAGTTAAAATAAAAATGATAATTGTCTATAGTGTTCTTTGTACCCAAAATCAATTTAATAAAACTTATCTACACTGATTCCTACAAAAATGGCACACTAAACCACATATAAAAATATATGTATAACTATTTATCATTACATTTTATTTAATTAAAATGAATGATAATGATATAAAAATTACAACCTAACAACAAAGAATTAAAAGGAATTAACATAGCTGGTGAAATCAAACTATAAATACTTTGGTAAACGCTTGTTAAACCAGTTTATGAAAGTTCAACATTGTCTAGTTAATGTCACAAGGAAAATATAAGATTTAAATGTAAAGATAAGGGTTTGTCATTGAATGGAATTGTACTATCCTTGGCTACTTAACTAGAACGAGATATTACACGTTAAAGATTCCAAATATATCCCTCCCACTAATGGTCAAATCCTAACGACTGCTTGCGTTAACGTAACCTTTTGTTACATGAGTGTGGTTGGTTCCAGTTTTGGACCGATAATTTTTAAGATCTGAGAAGAAATGAGATATGCGAGAGGGTTGATGTAAAGATTTGTTTAGGAATCCAAAGTAGTAGCCGTAGAATAGAATCTCAAAATTACCATCCACTTGTTGGCAATCACCTTAAAATATGTTGAATAACTAAAAGTCTAATGTCTGTAAGAGCTGCACCTGTTGTCTTACATCCATTCATTTTTTGTTTTCAATGAATCGAACAATGTTCCGCATGGATCGATAGGAGGGTTTGATCTTGCATTTGGAATAAAGATGGTAAATTTTGCCATAAATAACGAAGCTTTGACGTGAACATTGGAAAATTGACATATTCTGAGAATTTCCGAGTGAAGGTTTGGATGCCTTCACTTAAAATTTACAAGTTGTACACGTTTCTGAAGTTTTTCTCAAGGTTGAAAGTTATGGCACAAGCTTTTGAAGTCTTATGGACATTTTCTTTGATAAATTGAAACTATTTTGATAAATCTTGAAATTATTCGAGCCTTTGTAGTTACAGATGGGTGTTTTTGCCTAAATTTTAATGTCAAAAGCATTTCGGAGGTTTTCACCAAATTATTTTCAGAAAAGGGCTAAAAGATTGGATCAGGCCATTTGTATATTGCTCTCGTTCTTGCTTTTTGTGGATTTTAGCAATTTCTCATAAGGTTTAGAGTTTTTGTTCAGATGTTAGAGGTGGACACTATTTCAAGGTTGAAAAGAAAATGAATTTCATTTGGCACTGGTGAGCAAAGTTTGTTAATTCTACTTTGTGTGATCTGATCTGATCCAAGGCTCAAGTTCGACCAAGAAGAGATTTCGTAAGGACAAGTGAATAAAACGTTAATGCTTCACAATTTGTCTTCCATTTTTGGTTGGAAACTCCTAGGGTCATTGTTTATGTGGATGGAGCATGCCAAGGTATGTGATTGAGATGCGTTGAATACCTCAAAAATTCAGGTTGAGGTGTGCTGAATACTTTAAATTGCAGGGTGAATTGAGAATTTTGGTTAGAAAGAATGAATAATACCTTTAACCATGCTTCTGTGAGAGAATTAATTTGGAACAAAGACAAGTAGTAGTAGGTGGGTTTCTTAGATGGTTAACTACTTCAACATCACATCTTTACTAGTCCTTTTCTTATGCACAACTTTATTATTGATTCTTCCCTTAATATTGCCGCCTCTGCCACCTCCACCATTCATGCTATGCTTAATACCCATTGACATATTCACTGTCGGGGGATGCCTCTGATTACTCTTCCTTGGTAGAGTAGTGGCAAATGGTGGAATTTATTAATGGATGTGGTTGTTCTCGAAGCAATGGTGGAGAACAATGAAAGATGTTGGTCTGAATCAACGGTGCAAAACCATTGACATATTCACTGTCGGGATGCTTCTGATTACTCTACTAAGAACGATGCAAACTCGTCAACATATCCACCGTCGGGATTCTTCTGATTACTCTCCCTTGGTAGAGTAGCGACAAATGGTGGAATTTATTAGTGTATGTGGTTGTGTTCGAATCGATGGCGGAGAATAGTGAGAGTTGTTGGTTTGAATCAACGGTGCAAAACAAAATGTTAGACAAAAGTCAATGTTGAAGGGTTTCACAAAGTAACACCTTCGGTGAAATAAAAGTTATATATTTATGTTTGGGTTTTTAAGTTCACTTTCATTTATATCTTTCACCATTTTTAATTTCAATAAAGTTTGATAATTTATAAAATATATTTTATAAATTTATCATTTATAATCGAAACTAATTTTATGTTTGCTTAAATTTTAAGATAATGAGGTAGATGTTTTAATGTAATCTCACTTGTACTCAAAGTATAATAATAATTAAAATAAAGGTTATATAGTCATGTTTGGTTTTCTAAGTTCACTTCTATCAAGTTTTTGGCTATTTTTAATTTTACTAAAATTTGATAATTTATAAAATGTATTTTATAAATTTATCATCTATAATTGAAACTATTTTTATGTTTGTTTATTTTTTAAGATAATGGGGTAGATGCTTTAATATCATCCCACTTGTACTCAAACTATAATAATAATTAAAATAAAGATTATATATTCATGTTTGGCTTTGTAAGTTCACTTCCATCCAAGTCTAGACTATTTTTAATTTTACTAAAGTTTAATCATTTATACAATGTATGTTATAAATTTATCATCTATAATCGAAACCAATTTTATGTTTGTTTGAATTTTAAGATAATGGGGTAGATGTGTTAATGTAATCCCACTTGTACTCAAAGTATAATAATAATTAAAATAAAGCTTATATATTCATTTTTGGCTTTCTAAGTTCACTTCCATCTAAGTCTTTGACTATTTTTAATTTCACTAAAGTTTGATAATTTATGTTGACAAATGGAAACAAGAAATTCCAATTTTATTTGTCTTTGAATTTAAATGAGAATTAAAATCGAATTATATTCTCATAGCAACTTGTAAATAGTTAATTAAACTTAATTAACTTAATTAGCTTAGGAATTTTGAGTTGGAAGTCTTTCTATAGTCATGCATATATTCTCTCTAAGTTTTAGGGGTCTGGTATGAGTTTAAATTGAGTTGGAAATTAGATTACTCAATTTTTTCAGTTATGGTCAGTTAAATTAGTTCCAAACTGTTTGAGGAAATAATAGAGTTTATGAGTCAGTTGGTGCACTAGTGCATCCATAAGTGTCACTCTAGTTAACTGAAGATTTCCTCATGAGAAACTCATGCATCTTAATTCTGAGAGAGACCTAGTTGAGACTACAGTGCAGGGACAATGTGTGGTGAAGTAAATTATGAGTGCAGACACAAACAATTCCTCTAGCCCGATAATGGGTCTAGCCACAATTCATACATTTTATGGAATATTTACTTAGGTTAGAACCAATTAAGAGGGCCTATTTCTTAGTATGCTTATCCCATTTGATGATGACTTTGCTTGCTCACTCCAACTATCTCTCGTTTCCTTCTTAAAACACATGAAACAAATAAAAAACAACAAACAACAACTGTGATAATAGACAAATTGTAATTCAACCTAATTAACAAGTCAAGAAGCATTAAGCCATAAACATGTGAGATGGCACATTATGTAGGAAATCAATCGATAGTTTCATATATATTAAATCGAGAAGAGATTACAACCGTTGTCTTGACATTGTTGTTCTCCTCCGACAAAAGCAAGTTCTCACACAATTTCGTTAGCATTCCATGATGGCCTCAAAAACGATAGTTTTAAGGCTCTTCCCTTTAGGTTTCACACTAAACCAAATTCACACTTCTCCTTCACACAACTAGAGATCTACAAACATGAATAGCTTGTTGTTTACTCCAAACTTAATAAGCATTAGCACATCAACATTAAAACTTCAACACTAGCTTATGCTTGAGAAAAAGGGAGGTTTATATAGCATGAATGGATGTGAGATGGTTCCTCTTCTCATGGGAGAAGGTCTTATCTCTTGAGGTAGTTCCATCCTTATAGCGGAAAAGAGCCCAAACTGACATCCTCCACTGAATTCGGCTCAACCATTTACCAAAATTCTATTACGAAGCTTCTAGAGCTGGAAGCTTCGATTCCTTATTTAAAAAACTTTCCATAAGAAGATCGGTGTGACTGGAACAAATCTCAATTTCTCTGGTCGGCGCTAGGGACCGTGTTAATCCCTTCATATCAGAGCGAAGAGGACAATGGTCATCAACATCGGTCTTGTAAACTGGGTAAAACAAAAGATTTTGGAGAAATGGTGCAAAAGGGAATTATTCTGCTCATGATGAGGGACATAATGGGAGTTTCTTCATGAATGGAAATGATCTAGGTGGCTCCAGACACATGTAGAAGTCCAAGAGGACTCAAAGAGGGATCAAAAATCAAAGTGTTTGGATTGTGCTCGAACTAGGTTCCTGTTAAACATCTCCCCATCGTGATTGTGGTGGTGTGAACGGTTCGTCAAATTGAGCTTGTATGTGAAAGATATAGTTCTTCAAAGTTTGACATGACAAGGGGGCCCACAGTGTGCCACATGGCATCCTAGTCAGCAGGTGAGGCCAATTAAGTTTATGTGGTGACTGAATAACCACTAAACTATCGATACATGGCGTGCTAGCATTGGTTTCCTAACCCTGCATAACACACACACACACAAATATATATATATATATATATATATATATATATATATATATATATATATATATATATATATATATAATATATATACATATTAAAAACCCCAAATAAAAACAAGATCTTTTAACAACGAAAAAACACTATATACTAAGATATAGTGATAAATATGGTTTTCATAAAAATCATTTAAAAGAAAACCATATATAAAATTATGGTTATAAACTTCAACACTTACATTAAAACTAGAGTATGGTGGAATAAAGCAAAATAATGGCACATCAACATACATTTAAACGTAATATCCATTTAAACGGTCCAATGAAACATATTAACTCAAAAAGCGTCAAAACTGTTGCAACCAAATGGAAAATTTAATATAAAAAGGTTTTGTTATGTATTTTTGGTGGGGGCAGGATTTGATCCCCTAACCTCCCTGCCTCGAACCAAACGACACAACCAACCTGCCAAATGGCACTCCATTGACAACTTTGCCACCCCACACATTTAAAAACCTTCCTTCTCATTTGCATGGGGGAGGATGGAACATCGAACGACAAAGCGATAGAATGGAGGTGTGGCAACGCAGAGCAGGTCAGTCTTGGGCACAGAAATCGAGGTATATTTCCATAATATTCTAGGGAATATTCTCATGCAGATTCTTTAAGATTCCTTGGGAGGTAAAAATTGTTTTTATCAGAATGTAACCAAGTTCATAGTCAATTTTCTCATATTTTCATAGGGAACGCTACGGCGAGGTCAGATTTACCTTTCAAGCAGTAGATTTGCAAATTCCTAGCAGAGGAGAATCTTCAAGAATCTTGAGGGAATCTTCAAGATTCCTTAGAAGTTGAAATTCGCTAGAGTCAGAATGCAACCAACTTCATACTCATTTTTCTCATAATTTCACAAGGAACCTGATGGCACAGTCAGAATTTTGATTTGAGTAGCAGATCTTCAAATGACCCAGAGGAGGGAATCTTTGAGGAATCTAGGGGGATCTAAAAGATTCCTTAAGCCCTAGATTTTCACTTTGTCAGAATTCAAAAATTTGACAGTAAATTTTGCACTATTCGATGCCACAAATCTGATGGTACATTTAGATTTTCCATTTGATCATTTCATTTTTGGCCACTTTTCAAAGTGGAGTGTAGGTCTCAGCATTCAGCGTGCGAGCAGTCATTCCATGAGATTCGACGCCGCAAGATTGATGGTATGGTCAGCTTCAGCAGTTTGACATCCTTTTCTTTAGATGGCCCCAAGATGTGATGTATATGCAGTATGTTCATGTACTTATTTTTGCTGTGAGATGCATTGTGCTGCATAGATCCCTGTTTGATGCTTTGATGTGGGACCTTGTTTTCTTACTTGTTTCGTGATTCCTGCTTAATGTGACGCAGAACCATCTATGGGATGTACTTGTTGTCACGATTCATCATGTTTTGTTTGAGATCCCTTTGTTGTTATATTGATGGGATACTCATGTGTCGCCATGTATGTTTGCATTGAGATCCCTTTTATGCCATGTTGGTGGGATGCTCATTATCATCATGCATGAGTATAGGTCATACTAATAGCACTCCTTTTTGAATGAGAGTTCCTGCAGCGGAACATCTCTTGGAGCCACTCCTGCGTGAGGGCATTTTCCTTGTACGATAGCAACATCACCACCTATGTACATCATCATTATTGACAACACTTAATGCAGCAGCCTACACCATCTTGACACCGGGGCCCGGAGACGTAGTCCCTCCTAGACGAACTCTATTATCAAAGTCTTGTGTTTGATGTTGCTGATTATTGTCATGTTCCTTCTTCTTTACAACATGCATTTATGTTCCTTTATGCTATTTTAATTTCAATTCTAATCATATCATGAAAGCAAAAGATCTTGGTTAAATCTGAGAGTTGAGTCAACTCAAATCAAGTTTGGTATCAGAGCGGTCTTTGCGTGGATGTGAATTTCAACCGTGAACAATGGAACGTGCAACAACAGAGGAAGAAAAATCAATGTACGAGACCATGCTCAAAATTTCCGAGAGGGTGGAAATAATGTATGAAGCTCTACAGAAAGAGACAGAGGAAAAGGAGTGATTGTAGCTTCAATTGCAAGCCACGGAAGAGGCCCTGGAAGAACTAAAGCACAACAAATAGAATCTACAAACAGAGAACCTAAATTGAAGATGCTTCTACATGAAGAGAAAGAGGAAAAACATAGTTTTCTACAACAACTGCAAGTTAGGGACGAGGCCTTGGAAAAGCTATAGCATGACCCATGTGACGTAAAAAGTAATTCTCTCTCTGTATGTGCACTGATGATGATTTCACTATTTTTGAAAATCATACCACAGGGATTGGCTCCAAACTATTTAAGAAAATGGGGTAAGAAGGAAAAGGCTTGGGAATTAATGGCCAAGGCATTGTCAACCCCATCAAAGTAGAAGAATTATCCCGTCAGGCAGGATATGGGTATGTCAGGATGGAAGTCGAGGAATGCACCAAGGCAACTAGTGAACCACCAACAACAGATGATGAGAAGCCCTCATTAGTTCTTTATAAATCAATAGAGGAGGTAAAATATGTTGATTTCCTTTCGGTTTTGTATTCACATAGTATGATTTCTATTGGAGATGTGGAGATACCAAATACAGGGACAAAAATGAGGCTCCTTACCAAGATGAGGTGCAAGGAGGAAAAAGAAATTGGTATTAATAACCAAGGCATAACTCAACCATTGGAGTTTGTGTAGAGACCTCAATTTGCAGGCTTGAGATACACCGAGGGAGAATGATCGAAGGTGTCAGGTTCATCCGAGATATCGTTGAAATCATCGAGGAAAGAGAATAATGGCAACAAATCCCCATCATCCCATGGTAGTGCCCATTGCAGGGAAAGAGCTGAGGAAAACTCTCCTCGCCATAATGACATCAAAGACAACAAGGAAAGGTAAAACCATTTTCGATATTCGAATGTTCATAATCATGTTGTTAAATATGAATGTAATTCATGGAATCAAAAAACATGTACCTTTTGTGGATTACATAACCATACATTTTCTAAGTGTTGGAAAAGAATAGCAACACACAAAAGGAGGAGGCATGAAAGACCCTCTCAACAATAGGTAAAGAAACATGTTAAGAAGATTTGGAGGAAGAAGATGCATTGCGACCATTGTAACAAAGGTAGCCATCAAAGAGCCACATGTTGGAGGCTTCATCCAGAGCAGTGCCTTAAAGACAAAGTGTCGGTGCATGAACCAGGTGAAACAATTGTTCGACAAGCAAAACCACCACAGGGGGGTGACCCATTCACATTGATATGTGAAAAATGGTTTCTAGATATGTTAGCTTTTCATGGTCGTGCTTTTGAAAATCATTTTTTGCATTTTAAGATGTAAAAGTGATGACGTGTTTTCCATCACTTGTTAAGAAACAATGATGTCTGGTCTTATTTTGTGTTGCATGATAAACTGTGAAAATGATGTCATGTTTCCATCACTTGTCAAAGAAACAATAGTGTTTGGCCTTATTTTTGTAAATCATGTGTTGCAATGATGATGTGTTTTCCATCACTTGTTGAAGCAACAATGATATGTTGGCCTTGTATTCGTAGCTAGGGTATTGTTTCCATTTCGATGTAACCTTGACTACCAAGTATGCATTATAAACTCATCACAATTATGGGATGCTTGGGTCATTAGTTGGTCATCTAAGTCAAGCATGTAATTTGCAAAATAATGTACTACAGGTTTGCAGAGTTTGCAGGTGTCAGATCATCACTTAAAGCACTGAAGAGCAAAGGTGAAAGTGATGGAAGTGTGACCTTTCAGGATGCTTGTGATGTAGACAAGGTACAGAGAAGTTGCAAATTATTTTTCATGCTTTTGGAGAACCAAAAGCTCCTTGGTGGGAAGGATTGATCCAGGTGGCTCCAGGCACATGCAAAAGTCCAAGAGGGCTTAGAGAGGGCTCAAAAATCAAAGTGTTTGGATTATGCTTGAACTAGGTTCATGTTGAAGATCTAGTCATCGTGATCGTGGTGGTGGAAACAATTCATCAAACCAAGCTCGTATGCAAAAGATAGAGTTCTTCAAAGTTTGACATGACAAGGGGCCCCACATTGTGCCACATGGCATCCAAGTCAGTAAGTGGGGCCCACTAAGTTTATGTGGTGACTGAATAACCACTAAACTATTGAAACATGGTGTGCTAGCATTGCTCTCCAAGCCCTGCATAAAACACAAAATGTATATATATATATATATATTAAAAACTCCATATAAAAAGAAAGATCTTTTAAAAACAAAAAACAAAAACACTATATATTAAGATACAGTGATAAATATGGTTTCATAAAAATCATTTAAAAGAAAACCATATATATAGTTATGGTTATAAACTTCAATGATTACATGAAAACTGGATTATGGTTGAATAAACCAAAATAATGACACATGAACAACCCACATGGTAATATACATTTAAACGGTCTAATGAAACGTATTAACTCAAAACACGCCGGAACCGTTGCAACCAAACATAAATTTTAACATAAAAATATTTTGTTATGTATTTTTGGCAGGGGAAGGATTTGATCCCCTAACCTCCCTACCTTGAACCAAATGACATAACCAACCCACTAAATGGCACTTCATTGACAACTCCGCCACCCACACATTTAAAAACCCTGCTTCTCATTTGCACGGGGGAGGGCGGAACACTGAATGGCAGAGCGATAAAATGAAAGTGTGGCAGCATAGAGGGGGTCCACCTTGGGCACGGTAATCAAGGAAGACTCCCAAAATATTCCAGGGAATATTCTCATGCAAACTCTCTGAGGAATCTTTAAGATTCCTTGGGAGGTAAATATTCTTTTTATCAGAATGTAACCAAGTGTACAGTCAATTTTCTCATATTTTTAGAGGGAACGCTATGGCGAGGTCGGATTTGCCTTTCAAGTAGCAGATTTTCAGATTCCTAGTGGAGGACAATCTTCAAGAATCTTGAGGGAATCTTCCAAATTCCTTGGAGGTTGAAATTCGCCAGAGTGAGAATGCAGCCAACTTCATACACATTTTTCTCAAAATTTCGCAAGGAACCTGATGACGCAAACTGAATTTTGATCTAAGAAGCAGATCTTCAGATGATCTGGAGGAGGGAATCTTTGAGGAATCTATGGGGAATCTAAAATATTTCTTAAGCCCAAGATTTTCACTTTGTTAGAATTCATAAATTTGACAGTCAATTTTGCACTATTTAACACCACAAATCTGATAGTGCATTAAGATTTTCCATTTGATCATTTCATTTTTCGGCCACTTTTTAAAGTGGAGTGCAGGTTTCAGCATTCAATGTGCGAGTAGCCATTCCATGAGATTCGATGCCGCAAGACTGATGGTAGAATCAACTTCAGCAATTTGACATCCTTTTCCTCAGATGGCCCCAGGATGTGAGGTATATGCATGTGCTTATTTTTTCTATGAGATGCATTGTGCTGCATAGATCCCTATTTGATGTTTTGATGTGGGATCTTGTTTTCTTACTTGTTTCATGATTCCTGCTTGATGTGATGCGGAATCATCTGTGGGATGTACTTGTTGTCATGATTCATCATGTTTTGTTTGAGATCCCTTTGTTGTTATATTGATGGGATACTCATGTGTCGCCATGTATGTTTGCATTGAGATCCCTTTTATGCCATGTTGGTGGGATTCTCATTATCATCATGCATGAGTATAGGTCATAATGATAGGAGTCCATTTTGAATGCGAGTTCTTGCAACGGAACATCTCTTGGAGCCACTCTTGCGTGAGGGAATTTTCCTTGTATGATAGTGACGCCACCACCTATGTACATCATCACTATTGACAACACTTAATGTAGTGGCCTATACCATATTGACACTGGGACCCAAAGACGTAGTCCCTCCTGGACGAACTCTGTTATCAATGTCTTGTGTTTGATGTTGCTGAGTATCATGTTCCTTCTTCTTTACAGCATTCATTTATGTTCCTTTATACTATTTTAATTTCGATTCTAATTACATCATGAAAGCAAAAGATCTTGGTTAAATTTGGGAGTTGAGTCAACTCGGATCAAGTTTGGTATTAGAGCGGTCTTTGCATGGATGTGAATTTTAGGTGTGAACAATGGAATGTGTAGAGACAAAGGATGAAAAAGCAATGTACGAGACCATGCTCAAAATTTCTGAAAGGGTGGAAATAATGTATGAAGCTCTACAAAAAGAGACAGAGGAAAAGGAGTGATTGTAGCTTCAGTTGCGAGCCACAAAAGGGGCCCTAGAAGAACTGAAGCACAACAAACAGAATCTTCAAACAGAGAACACCGAATTGAAGATGCTTCTACATGAAGAGAAAGAGGAAAAACAGAGTTTGCTACAACCGCTGCAAGCTAAGGACGAGGCCTTGGAAAAGCTGCAGTGTTACCCATGTGAGTTAAAAAGCAATTCTCTAAATCATGTATGTGTATTGATGATGATTTCATTTTTTTTGAAAATCATACCATAGGGATTGGCTCCGAAATGTTGAAGAAAATGGGGTATGAAGGAAAAGGCTTGGGAATTAATGGCCAAGGCATTGTCAACCCCATCAAAGTAGAAGAATTACCTCGTCAGACAGGACTTGGGTATGTTAGAAAGGAAGTTGGGGAATGCACCGAGACAACTAGTGAACCACCAACAACATATGATGAGAAGTCCTCGTCAATGCTTTCCAAAGTGACAAAGGAGGTAAAAGATGTTGATTTCCTTTCGGTTTCATCTTCACATAGTATGATTTCTGTTAGAGATGTGGAGATACCAATTACAAGGACAAACATGAGGCTCCTTACCAGGATGATGTGAAAGGAGAAAAATAACTTGGTGTTAATAACCAAGGCATAACTCAACCATTAGAGGTTGTGCAAAGAGCTCAATTTTCAAGCTTGAGATACACTGAGGGAAAATGCTCGAATGTGTCAGATTCTTCTAAGATATCTTCAAAATTATCAAGGAAAGAGAATGATGGGAACACATCCCCATCATCCCATGGCAGTGCCCATTGCAGGGAAAGAGCTAAGGCAAGCTCTCATCACCATAATGACATCAAAGACAACAAAGAAAGGTATAACCAGTTTTGATATTCGAATGTTCATAATCATGTTGTTAAAGATGAACGTGTATCATGGAATTGAAAAACATGTACCTTTTGTGGATTACATAACCATACATTTTCTAAGTGTTGGAAAAAAATAGCAGCACACAAAAGGAGGAGGCAAGAAAGACCCTCTCAACAAAAGGTAAAGAAACATGTTAAGTAGATATTGAGGAAGCAGATGTATTGCAACCATTGCAACAAAGGTGGCCATAAAAGAGCCACATGTTGGAGGCTTCATCCAGTGTAGCACCTTAAAGACAAAGTGTCGGTGCATGAACTAAGTGAAACAATTGTTTGACAAGCAAAACCACCACAGGGGGTGACCCATTCATATTGATAAGTGAAAAATGGTTTCTAGATATGTTAGCTTGTCATGGTCATGCTTTTGTAAATCATTTGTTGCATTTTAAAATATAAAAGTGATGACGTGTTTTCCATCACTTGTTAAGCAACAATGATGTCTGGCCTTATTTTGTGTTGCATGATAAACTGTGAAAGTGATGTGTTTCCATCACTTGTCAAAGAAACAATTGTGTTTGGCCTTATTTTTGTAAATCATGTGTTGCAGTGATGATGTGTTTTCCATCACTTGTTGAAGCAACAATGATATGTTGGCCTTCTTTTCGTAGTTGGAGTATTGTTTCCATTTCAATGTAAACTTGACCACCGAGTATCTGCTATAAATGCGTGGCAAGTATGGGATGCTTGGGTCATTAGTTGGTCATGTAAGTCAAGCATGTAATTTGCAAAACAATGTACTTCAGGATTGTAAAGGTTGTAGGTGTCAGGTCATCACTTAAGGCTCCGAAGAACAAAGGTGAATGAGATGGAAGCGAGAGCTTTCAGGATGCTTGTGATGCAGACAAGGTACAAAGAAGTTGCAAATTATTTTTCATTCATTTGGAGGACCTAAAGCTCCTCAGTGGGGAAGATTGATCCAAGTGGCTCCAGACACATGCAGAAGTCCAAGAGGACTCAGAGAGGGCTCAAAAATCAAACTGTTTGGATTGTGCTTAAAATAGGTTCATGTTGAAGATCCTATCATCATGATTGTGGTGGTGGAACAGTTCGTCAAACCGAGCTCATATACGAAAGATAGAGTTCTTCAAAGTTTGACATGACAAGGGGGCCCACAGTGTGCCACATGGCATCCCAGTTAGCAGGTGGGCCCCACTAAGTTTATTTGGCGACTAAATAACCACTAAACTATCGACACGTGGTGCACTAGCATTGGTCTCCTAACCTTGCATAAAAGACAAAAAAATATATATTAAAAGCTCCATATAAAAACAAAGATCTTTTAAAAACAAAAAAGCGCTATATACTAAGATATAGTGATAAATATGGTTTTCATAAAAATCATTTCAACATCAATTAAAATAAAACCATATATAAAATTATGGTCATAAACTTCAACGATTACATGAAAATTGGAGTATGGTTGAATAAACCAAAATAATGACACATCAACAACCCACATGGTAATATGCATTTAAACGGTCCAATGAAACGTATTAACTCAAAATGTGCCAGAACCGTTGCAACCAAACGGAAAATTTAATATAAAAAGGTTTTGTTATATATTTTTGGTGAGGGTGGGATTTGATCCTCCAACCTCCCTGCCTTGAACCAAACGACATAACCAACCTGCCAAATGGCATTTCATTGACAACTCTACCACCCACACATTTAAAAACACTCCTTCTCATTTGCATGAGGGAGGACGGAACACCAACAGAGTGATGGAACAGAGGTTTGGCAACACAAAAGGGGTCCGCCTTGGGCATGGAAATAGAGGCAAATTCCTTTAACATTCCAAGGAATATTCTCATGCAAATTCTTTAGGAATCTTTAAGATTCCTTGGGAGGTAAAAATTCTTTTTATCAGAATGTAACCAAGTTTACAGTCAATTTTCTCAGATTTTCGTAGGGAACTCTATGGCGTGGTTGGATTCACCTTTCAAGTAGCAGATTTGTAGATTCCTAGCAGAGGAGAATCTTCAAGAATCTTGAGGGAATCTTCCAGATTCCTTGGAGGTTGAAATTTTCCAGAGTCATAATGCAGCCAACTTCATACTCATTTTTCTCAAAATTTCTCAAGGAACCTGATGGCGTAGAGAGAATTTAGATCTGAGTAGTAGATCTTCAGATGACCCAGAGGAGGGAATCTTTAAGGAATCTAGGGGAATCTAAAAGATTCCTTAAGCCCTAGATTTTCACTTTGTCAGAATTTAGAAATTTGACAATCTATTTTGCACTATTCGATGCCAAAAATTTGATGGTGCATTCAGACTTTCCATTTGATCATTTCATTTTTCGGCTAATTTTCAAAGTGGAGTGCAGGTGTCAGCATTCAATGTGTGAGCAATCATTCCATGAGATTCGACACCGCGAGATTAATGGTACGGTCAGCTTCAGTAGTTTAACATCATTTTCTTCAGATGGCCCCAAGATGTGAGGTATATGTAGTATGTTCATGTGCTTCTTTTTGCTATGAGATGCATTGTGCTGCATAGATCCCTGTTTGATGTTTTGATGTGGGATCTTATTTTCTTACTTGTTTCATGATTCCTACTTGATGTGATGCGGAATCATCTATGGGATGTACCTGTTGTCATGATTCATCATGTTTTGTTTGAGATCCTTTTGTTGTTATATTGATGGGATACTCATGTGTCACCATTATGTTCGCATTGAGATCCCTTTTATGCCATGTTGGTGGGATGCTCATTATCATCATGCATGAGTTTAGGTCATACTGATAGGAGTAATTTTTGAATGAGAGTTCCTGCAGAGGAACATCTCCTGGAGTCACTCCTGTGTGAGGGTATTTTCCTTGTATGATAGTGACGCAGCCACCTATGTACATCATCACTATTGACAACACTTAATGCAACGACCTACACCATCTTGACACTGCAACCCAGAGACGTAGTCCCTCTTAGACGAACTCTGTTATCCACGTCTTGTCTTTGATCTTGCTTATTATTGTCATGAAACCTCATTACATTTATTGAATATTAAACGCCATAATGGACCTCTAATAAGTCTTATTTAAATGTATAGAAAACATATTCCATATTTTATTGAATGGCCCCCACTATTATTACTCTACTACGGGCCCTTCAAATCCTCACTACACCCCTAGGGTAGATTCCAACAATAAGCCTCTTGATGAAGATGCCTTTCTAGAAACACTCACCTCCAGATAATAATGTTGCTTGGTCAAATGATTACAACAAATATTCAAATGGATGAGTAATTCACATGAATAACATGAAAAATCCATGTGTAATTCTAAAAAACATTATGCTATTTGGGATATGCCATGTGTCTTCATTAGCCAACCCTTGTAGAATTCTTATAGCCATAAATAATATAATGATTTTTTTTAGATTTAACTCTCTTAAGGAATGTGCTTTAGTTGACTTAGACTTGGCTTAAACAATAAAATATTTCCTCCTCTACTGTGCCCAAGGAAGGAGGGACCCATGTCCACTTAACAACTTCCATCTCATTAAAATACTCATGCATGCATGTGCCTTTGAAGAGAGAGTAATTTGTGCTTGAAGAATGTGCCTCTGCAATCATTTTGACCAAGTCAACCATGAAATACTGCCATACAGAGTGCACCCTTTGTATTTGTGCAACTATGTCTTCATCAAATCCATGAGATCTCCTCAAAATGTGTGCACATCGACCTCCTTTGACCAAGTCAAACCATCACTAATCACATAATGTGTGAAAGGTGTTAACAAGGTTATGAAGGGGTGAATATGTCATCATAAAGGAGCACACCACCTAGGTATGTGTGCATGAGCATGTGATATGGAAAGGGTGGATGGTTAAAACCTTAGGGCACATGAATAATTAGTCTCCCTAGTAAAATCAAGGGTCAACAACTCCTCAAGTCTTGTGCCAAAGGATAATGATGAAGCGTGAATGTCTTAATGCATGTGAACAAGGCTAGGCTAAGACGATGGTGAACTATATTTTTGGTGTGTTGCTTCAACATATGTGCCAAAGGGTGGGTGCCTAGTCTCATGTATGCCACGTATATTTTAAGTTATAACCTCTAGTGACAATGTAGCAAGTGAAACTTAGGGAGAAGGCGTCAACTAAAAATTATAACAAGAAAGTACTAATAGGCCAATACTTGGGTAATAAACCTAAGGTTTAAGACTTAATTAAAATATCATGAACTAGTTAGGTGTATTCACAATAAAATAGTGGAAATATGAAAATCTAGGGGTAACTTAATAAAGCATAAAACTAAAGGAATATAAACAAAAGTACCATGCACCTTCTAAGAGATGGAGTGAAGTGATATATAAGTGTAAAAGTGGCTTTTACCTAGGTAAAAGGTAATAATGTCATGTAAATCACAATTTACCTAGGAAAAATGATAAAGTGTGGTGAAGATATATTTGTGAAATAAGTTTCACATAGGTAAAAGCAATATAAAAAACCAAATTTAGTTCTTAGATCAATTTAAAATATAATAATATACATACAAATTTCAAATCAATCCAAATTACAATTCTAAAAAATCCTTCATTAAAATTATACTTTATTAAAATCATACACTATCATTGCCCTACCTAAAATGTTAAAAAATTATTCAAAATATCAATAAATCTACCCTAATTTATAATTTATATATCACATAAAAAATATTCTTATTTATTTGTTAAACTCAACTCTAACCTAACTTTAAAGATGTTAAAATTAACTTAAATAAACTAAAGTAATTAATTGAGATCTGAATGTTGAACTTGCAATACAAAAATAGTATGCGTACACTCTACACATCGAATTTTATTTCATTTAAAAACATATAAACACAACCAAAAATGGAATAAAGTATATGAAAATTTCCATGGACATACTCTTTGATAACTAAGCTACCTTAAACGGGAAGGCTGAATTTTTTGCACATGGTTATATGGGTTTCCATTTGGCTAGCATAATTTACTACCTTATTTTTCTTTTGCTTTTATTGTTACTTCAACGATCTGTCTTGTTATTGTTGCCTCATGATATGTGTTGTGATATTTGTCTTTATTGTTTTGTGGTTTTATTGTTTTTGTTTGCCGTGTGGCCCATGTTTTTATGGTTGATAATTGTCCATGTTTTTATTGTTGATAATTGCCTCATGATATGTGTTGTGATATTTGTCTTGTTTTGTGGTTCCATTATGATATGTATTGTGATATTTGTCTTTATTGTTTTGTGCTTTTATTGTTTTTGTTTGCCATGTCACCCATGTTTTTATGGTTGATAGTTGCCCATGTTTTTATCATTGATAATTGCTTCATGATATGTGTTGTGATATTTGTCTTTATTGTTTTGTGGTTTTATTGCTTTTGTTTGTCATGTCGCCCATGTTTTTATGGTTGATAGTTGCCCATATTTTTATTGTTGATAATTGCTTCATGATGTGTTGTGATTTTGTCTTGTTTTGTGGTTCCATTATTTTTGTTGACCATGTGGTTCATGTTTTTATTGCTTTTTATATTATATTATTGTTATATTTCAATGGTTGCAAAATATGTGTTTTTTTCTTAGGTCTTTATGAGGAGTATGAATTGTGGTATTAATGCTTCAACTCTCTTGGATATTGATGATGTAATTCTTTTTTTTGTATATTAATATAAATTGTTTCCAGCTTACAAATAAAAAATGGTTGTACTAATTCTTTGAAATTCATTCTATAATAGGTTGTCCAATTTTAAAATTTCAAAGGATTCGTTGTTCTCTTTTTTTGGTTTTTGTCTATATAATTGTTAAAATCATATAAAATCATATTTCAAAATGAATGCAAATAATTATTGTTGTTCAATAAAGCATCAACAATTATAATAAGGTCATTTAATATAAATATATATGCTTTTATGTAGAATTTCTTCCAGATACATCGCATTAGGTTTCTTTATAATCAACGTTTTGAACCAACAACTGTGGTTCATCTTCAGGATGTGAAAGATTGTTAAAAGATTGATCTCATTTTTCCAAATATATAGAGATGTATGAGATGTTTAGCCGACATATATTAGGATTTGTTAATTTTAATTTTAATTATTTTATTATATTTTGTTAATTTGATTGTATTTGTGAAATTTAGGGTTTTTAAATATACACGTTTTGTCTATATAATTGTTAAAATCATATAAAATCATATTTCAAAATGAATGTAAATAATTATTTTTGTTTAATAAAGTATCAACAATTATAATAGGGTCATTTAAAATAAATATATATGTTTATTGTAGTAATGAAATTAATTGAAATTAAATATATATAATTCAAATTGTGTGTATGTGTTAAAATTCAAACTTGTTATTCATATATATTGAGATTTGTTGACATGGTATATATTTTCAGCGTTTTAAAGTTTCATCACTACCTCTTCTATTAGAGAAATTTTGAGATCTCCTAAGCATATTATTAAATAACAGTGGAAATAATAAAATAAGATTAGAGTACATCAACAAATTTTAGAGGGAAAAAGGAAAAAACTAATTTTTCAACTTATCTCTCTATAGTTTACTCAAATTTCGAGTCGGAGCACTTTTGAATGCATAATTTAATTCCTCATCCAAGGAGTACCCATCTTGCATACATTCAAAGAACCTTGTTTTTCAAAAAATAAGAAATACATGAAAAAATGTGATTGCATTCACATTTTTATATGTATTTCTCATTTTTCATGTAGTATGGTCCATTGAAAGTATACAACATGGGTACTCCTTGGATGAGGAATTAAATTTCACATCCAACGAGTGCTCCTATTCGAAATTTGAGTAAAATTGTAGGGAGATAAGTTGAAAATACGAGTTGAAAAAATGTTTTTTAGTTTTTATTCATTAAATAATTTCACTTTTTAACTCCAAAAATGGTGAATCATCCCCCATGGTTGACATCATCATCTTTAATCCTATTGGTTCTTATAAAGTTTATTTTGATTGTAAATTTTTGCTTTGAGGCTCCTTTTAGACCTCAAAATTTCTCTAATGTCATTGGAGAGAGCTTTGTAAAGTTTCACACTTTGGAAGCAAAAATATTAGGGAAGTATGAAAGTGTTTTTATAGAAGGATGGGAATCTATATGGACAAAGAGGAACCACTTGGAAATGTTACATAGATAAAAGAGATTAACCCAAAAATAGTAATAATGAATACTAAATAAGTATTTCTAACAGTAATATGCATTGAATATGATACTAGAAAATAAATACTAGTCAACACCTTGGTGTTTGAGGAGCTTTTGGATGTTCAAATCGCTTACGACAACATACATGAGAAAATAATAAGTACCCTATGTTAGAGTAATAAATGTTTTATAGGTTGGCATATACTTTATTATATTTACATATTTTTAGATCCAATGGTGTATATTCTAGCATATACAACATTTATTACTCTTCTATGGGGTGTGTATTGATATCCCAAAAAGCACAATATGATTAACCCAACTTAAAGAGCACCCAAGCTATATAAGATGCAGTGACAAATAAACTAGTTTAAATGGCACAGTCCAAAACTCTCCTTGAAAACATAGATTCATAAGGCTATGTCTTTTTTCTCAAAATATTTACATGTAATGAAGTTGAATTATCCTCTTAGTCTACCTTAATGTAATGAAGTAGACTTATTTGTTTCCTTCAAAATAGGGTAAGGTCTTTTAATCACTAATTAATACTAAAAATTAGTAATATTTTATGTAACATGTAAGGAAGGAGCTAACTAGCTTATCATATGACGTACACTAGAACTAACACTCACTACACAATAACAAGGAATTCTTCCTCCAAACCCCTTCTTATTTAAGATTATAATGACCAATCTTATTTTAAATGTATATATAAAAAAGAGTAATGACACAACATTGATACTAAATTTTATATCAAATATTATAATGGACTTCATTCCTCCAAACCCCTTCTTATTTAAGATTATAATGACCCATCTTATTTTAAAATGTGTATATAAAAAGGAATAATGACACAACATTAATACTAAATGTTATATCAAATATTATAATGGACTTCATTTAAATATTATAATGGACTTCATTTGATTCATTCAATGTAATTTTTTAAACATTATAGAATATATTTATTGGACATTTTATATATATGTTAATAAGATAAAATATCAATATATTATTGTGTCCATATATTTATTCAAAATGCAAAAAAAAACTAGTGAAATCCAAGCAACAACTTTCATTAGTAATGACAAAGTAGAACTGGGAAGATGTAATCTATAGCTTTGGGTTTTTAATATACATATAATTTACAATCAAGCTACTCAACAACATTAGTAATAATAAAGTAGGTTTGTTAAGATGTAATCTATAGGTTTGGGTTCCTAATACATACAACTTACAATCAAGGTAGATAATGGAACTATCCATTATATTGTAACTATCATTATATTTTTTATGAATTTTGTTGAAGTTTTACATAATAGTGAATGGATTTGGTTGCTCCATTATATATTGATTTTTAGATATTTATATCTGAGGTGTAAATTAGTTAGTCTGTGTGGGGTTTAGTCTTCATAGAGTCTTAGTTTCAAAAAGCATGGGAAGAATTGGTCATATGATTTGAAGTGACTAGATTTGGTGGATCCGTTACATATTAATTTTTTGACAATACCTATAAGGTGTAAATTAGTTGGTTCTTATGAGATCTAATCTTCATAGAATTTTAGGTTCAAGTGTGATGGAAAGTGTGATGGGAAGAAATGAGGATATGATTTGAAGTGTAAATTAGTTGGTTCTTATGAGATCTAGTCTTCATAGAGTTTTAGGTTCAAGTGTGATGGGAAGTGTGATGTGAAGAAATGAGGATATGATTTGAAGTCATGGTTGATTCATTACATATTTTATTTTTTCGAAATACCCATAATGTGTAAATTAATTGGGTTTTTATAGGGTTTCGTATTCATATAAAGTTTTAAATTCAAATCTCATGTTAATAATTAAAGTTTTAAATTCAAATCTCAGGCTAAGAATTAAAGTAATTAAATTTACTTGATCTTAATTTTTTACTATACCTATATAATATAAATTAGTTAATTTTTGTGTGAAATTCATCCTTTATTGAATATTAAAAAATGAAAATTAATTTGACTTTTCAAAAAAACTTACTTTAAAAGAAATAAATTTATTGAATATTAAAAAATAAAAAATAATTTGACTTTTCCCCAAAACAAACAAACAAACAAACAAACAAACATACTTTAAAAAAAAATAACCAATCATGGCAAATGGATAAAACCAATCATGCAAAAGTTTAAGACGTTGAAAACGCTAGCCTACATTACTGAGCTAAATACTCCTAGGCATGAGTGGTGCTGAGATGCTTTGGTGGTGATTGTACTTATATGGAAAACAAGCTTTTAATGAGGGTGGTTGTACTTATATGGAAAACAAGTTTTTAAACTTTGACCTGTGAGCAAAGCTTTCAACCTCGACACTTGGCAAGCTGTTAGCTTTGCGTTGTACTTATATGGGCAATGAGCTTTCAGCGGTGAGTTGAGATTAAGGCTTCAGCTTTGCGATGTCCTTATATGGGAAACAAGCTTTCTGTTGTAACCAAAGCTAAAGTCCACTCACTTCAAAAAAAAAATCACAGGTTGGTCAATCGATTCTAATTTCCATATCTCGTGTTCTTGCACAAGAAGATTTCAAAGGCTGCAGAAACGCAAAGAAAAAGTTTAAGACAACTCGGACTCTAACTTCACTTTCAAAATCTCGTGCGCGTGGAAAGATCACGAGTACGCAGAATCAGAAGTTTTAATTATTGGGGCGTGCCGTTGAAATATCAGAACTCTCCACTTTCAATTTCTCGTGCCTTTGAAAAAATCAATCTTCGTTCATTTGTCGTATGCGCTGTCGTTGTGCAATATATACCTGCAGCAGCGCAGTGTAATATCAAAGCTTTACTCGATCTCAGCTTCTGTCTACGAGAAAATCGATAGAGTTGAAGTTGTTTCTGTTCCATTTGATAATTGGCGCTCAGAAAAATGGCTACGTTTTCTGATGAAACACCAGTTTCCAGCTTGGCTTGTGGTTTGTCGAGTAACAGCGGTTTGATCAGAAGGACGGCCAATCCTCATCCTAATGTCTGGGGCTATGAGTTTGTGAATTCTCTTAAATCACCTTATGCTGTGAGTAATAATGTTTTCTTTTCATTGCCAATTTTCTTATTTCTATCTTATGTTCAAGTATTTTCATTTCATTACATACTTTCTTGTGTTCATCTTCATGATCATTTATTAACTTTGCTTCATGTTTATTGTATATCAGAATCTGCAAGTTCATGATCTAATTTTTATTGAATGAAGTTTTAGAGAATTTTTTAATATCCAATGCAGTTTTTTATAAACTCCAAAACTATATTTTATTCCATGCTTGTTTCTATAAAAAAAAATCTGTCTTATAAATTTCAATAATATTATTTTTTATAATTATTATATATTTATTTTTTCAATCAACATAAAACTCAAATGTGATTTGTTCATACTTATTGGAATCAATTTACAAGTAGTCCCAACCATGTTCAAATTTTTGGAGGTGTCACCCATACACCCGTAGTGTAGGAGGATATAAGCAATATGAAAGTAAGTCCCATAACCAACTGTAGCCTATGGAGTGTTTGGAATCGATTTACAAGTAGTTACACCCTTGTGTTTGTGAGAGTTTTTATTTTAAATAGAGTGTTAATAAGATACTCCGTTATTTTCTTTATATGCTAATCATGGTAACTTCTTAGCTTTTATTTCTAAAATATGCAATTGAGATATCACAACTAGTTGAGGATGAGCCTCTTCATTTTAAATAGTGTTAATAAGATATTACGTTCTTTTCTTTATATGCTAATCATAGTAACTTTTTAGGTAGCGCAACAAGTTGAGGATGAGCCTCGTCATTTTAAATAGTGTT
>APFE030089055.1:0-14768 GCA_000404065.3 Pinus taeda
TCTACGCATAAACCCACAGCGCACATATAAACCCACAGCGTTTCCTCGGATGCGCACCATGTTAATACTCAAACAATGTTAATATCATTCAGGCCACAATAGTGCATATTCCATATATACACCCCTTCAATGTATTCAATGCGTTCGGGCCTCTTTGACAACATAATTAACCAACCCACATCCAATGAATCGTACTAGAATGACCAATGCACTTATACTTATGGTCTTCATGGCACTTTACATACCATAATTATATATAAGGAGAGCACACTTTCCAACAAACTATTTCCAACAAACTATGTAGATTGTTTTCAATGGAACGCGGTCTTAATAAGGAAAATACCTCTAAAAAATTCAACGTGACAGTCAAATATTCACGGCGAGACAACATTCAAATGGTTGTCCATAAAAGCTTCAATGCAGAGCTTAAATTTGCACAATACCACCACTCAAATCAATGCATACCATGTCAAGAATATTCAACACATACTGGTATCTAACGCAATTCACAGTTTTTAACAGGGACTAGCACACCAGCTCCAGCAACATTGTCCCATTCCTCTGTAATGAAAAATCAACATCAAAATGTTCCAACGCTTCAACACATTAATTAATGGTCTCAACACAGATTCTTTAACACAGAATGTGAGTGCAATGATTGACTACGGTGTTTCAACGTAGCTTCACTGCAAAGACCGGAGAAAATATCATGCTAGGGTTTGTAATGAGAAGCGTTTAGCCAACGGACCAACATACAGCACACAACAGGTACTGTGGAGGGGACAGAGAGCAGTAGGCAGTGGACAGAGGACAGAGAGAAGTAGGCAGATGGGAGTTACAACTATTTTGGTAGCTGGCTCTGATACCATGGTATCAAACCAATTGGATGCAAGTGGGTCTACAAGAACAAGTACAAAGCTGATGGCTCACTTGACAAGCACAAAGCTAGGGTTGTGGCAAAAGGTTTTGCACAGAAGGAAGGGGTCGATTATGAGGAAACTTTTGCCCCCATAGGAAAATGGGCCACCATTAGGACACTCTTTGTACTAGAAACTCAAAACGGTTGGAAAGTCCATCAAATGGATGTAAAAACTGCCTTCTTGAATGGAGATCTAAAAGAGAATGTTTTTATGTCACAGCCTGAAGGATTTGCTGTGAAAGGACATGAACATAATGTATGCAAACTTGTAAAGTCCTTGTATGGCCTCAAACAAGCACCATGAGCCTGGTGTAAAAAACTAACTGAGCATCTTCTGAAACTCAACTTCAATGATTTTGATCTTGATGATGCAACTTTATTTGTCAAGAAAGTTGGCAAAACAATTTTATATCTTGTGGTATATGTAGATGATCTTTTAATGACAGGGAACAATGAAAGCTATATACGCCTCATAAAGAAGGAATTGGGGAAAAGTTTTGAAATGACTGATTTGGGCTATGTTCATTACTATCTTGGCATTGAAGTAACCCAACATCCAAAGTCCATATTTCTTTTTCAAAAGAAATACATTGGAGATTTGTTAAACAGGTTTGGCATGACAGAATGCAATCCTCTCACTACTCCAATGGAACAAAACTTAAAGCTAACATCTATTAAAGGAAAGGAATTTGAGGATGCAACAAAATATAGACAACTTGTAGGAAGTCTCATCTATCTCACTACTACCAGACCAAACATTTCATTTGCTGTTGGAATCCTCTCCAAGTTTAAGCAAAAACCTTGTGAGGGACATTGGTCTACTGCAAAAAGAGTTCTAAGGTACTTGAAGGGAACTCAAGACCTTGGAATCAAGTATACACAGGTGGACGACTTTAGCTTGATTGGATACTCTGATATCAGAACTTCGATGGCAGACAAAGAAACTGGAGTAAATCTACTTCAGGAATATGCTTATGAGTCTTGGATCAGCTGAGCTGTTCTTGAGATCATGCAAACAATCAATTCCCAGTAGATTTCCACAATAGGAAGCAGAATATGTTGGCAACGCTGCTGAAGCACACAAAAGAAATTGTGTGGCCAGAAAAATTCTTGAGATTGCAGGTAAAACCACTACAATCCAACTCACCATTATTGACAAACCTCTGCAATAAACGTTGGCCAAGAACCCCCAAAAAATTCCATGAAATCGAACGACAGCATATCAATAAAAATATATCTTGATTCAACATCAATGTTGAGGCCAAAACAATCCATCTCCATCATTGTTCAGCAAATGAGCAAATTGCAGACATCTTCACCAAAGCACTTGGAAAGGAAAAGCTTGAACGATTCAGAATGATGCTTGGACTCACCAACATCCCTTCAGATTAAGGGGGGGAATGTTGACACCTAATTTTCATGATTGGGAATTTTATGTAAGTAAAATAAATTGGGAAGGTGAACAGTCATCGAGAGATGAACTGAACAATCACTCCCTATTGTATATAATAATGGGTTACCTATCGAATAATACATGAATCGGTTTTCTGCCAAACTGGAGTTACTCCTGGCCTGACAAAGATCTAATCTCCATAATCCAAGGACCCCTAGGGTGTTTTAGGGCGTTGAATCTACCTATGCATTCAAAATTGGATTTTAAAGAACAAAAAACATGATTTGAGCAAAAACTGTTACGTTTCCAAACAAAGACTCCAAAATGTATAATAGTTAGAAAATGGCTTTAATACAGATGTAAAAGACTCCAAAATGTATAATAGTTAGAAAATGGGTTTGATATAGATGTAATTTAGATGATCCATGTTTTGAAGGTTTTTTGGGCATATATTTTGATAAAATTTGCCAAGAATATTGTAGGAATTTGTTGGAATCAAAATTTCCATGTTTGAACTCCTCATAAGCTAAGTTCCCTAAGGATTTTCACGGTGTTGAATCTATTAATGCATGAAAAATAAATTTTAAACAACAAAAAACATGATGTTAGGAAAAGAAATTTCCCCACATTCTAGCTAAAAATTTGGAAATGTAGAATAGTTAGGCAATTCATTTCTTACAAGTATCCCATAGGCCCCTTAAATAAAATAATTTAATGTTACTTCTTAATTCTATTCTAAAAGAAATATGTAATTCATTCAATTTTTAACATAGACATGCAATATATTATACATAATATAAATAGAAAAATATCTTATTTTATTAATATATATTTTTTTGTTTTAATTTAAAAAATTTATGTTTTAAAATATAACAATAAATATAGACAATATTATAAATTTATATTATATAATATATAATAAGTATAATAAATAATATATATATATATAATATATATATATATATAATAATATATAATAAAATAAAAATAAAAAAATAAAAATATTTTAAATAAAATATTGCACTATTAAATATATATATATATTATATTTTATAAAACAATAAAATATTATTATAAGCGAAAATATTTTTAATATATTTTATTTTATGTAATTCCTTCCGCTACTTCAAAACGAACACACTACGGTTAAAATTCATGTGAGCGAGCCTTTGAAGCGTCCAGGTGGTTGCCACCTCAAAGTTCATGTGAGTTAGCCTACGCAAGAGAGTCCACGGAGAGTCGAAGTGGTTGCTACCTCAAAGTTAATGTGAATGAGCCTATGCAAGAGAGTCCACGGAGAGTCGAGGTGGTTGCTACCTCAAAGTTAATGTGAATGAGCCTATGCAAGAGAATCCACGTGGGTGGTAGCAAGGGACAAAATCATAAACGTAGGCATTTAGAGGTCGTGTAATGCTGCCTTAATGAATCGAAGTGTCCCTGGGAGCCCTACCCGCAAAAACCAATGATCCCAAAAAGAATCATATTTGTTGCTCAATAAATTTGATACCTCTTACCGATTTACTATGTAGTTAAAAAAAAAAAATTTAATACCTCAGCCAATATACATAATAAATCTAAAACATAAAAAAAAAAAAAAAAATTCTAAACATCGATAAAATCACTAAAGACGAATATCAATCACCATCCAAACCTTAGTTTGGTGATATCCATCCCCTAGAAATAAAACAAGCAGATATTTGCATTAGTTCATTGCACACAGTTTATCTTTATGGCCCAAGTAAACAATATTGCTGTCCAAAACTCCATTCAAGCTAAATTAGTCCACAGCTTCTGTAATTAGTGAATGAGAGTAAAAAGGCATTGACCATGATATCATTCATAATCGTCCAAATCGCATATTCACAACCTTGACGAAACCAATATTATTTTCATAATGCTAAAACTTCAGCATTTAGTTGGAAAAGGAAGCCAATTTTGCTTTCCCATTTAGCGGGACCAGGGACGTGAGTTCTGATTCCATCTATTAAATAAATTTTAAAATTATAAAAATGATTCTGTATATGTCCCAATCTAAAGTTGTTAAAAAGATTATTCAAAATAAGAGAACGAATACTTAATAAAGTTTTTTTTTAATTGGGAAGGTAATATTATACTAGCAAGTGCACCATATATTAAGGAAATGCGACAAGCGAATAGTATATGATAGAAGAGCATGAATAAAGAAAGTGTTATTTGATCTAAATGTAGTTTAATTTGAGTGCAATATAAATTTTAAAGTATTGTATTGTATTTTTTTTTATAGGTTGAATGGGATAGTTGTAGGTTATGGTCAAAATCATGAAGATTAAACATGTAAATATGATTTATGTGAATGTCATTGGTAGGATGCTGTTAGAAGAATAATTCTCATTTATTAAGGTGCATAGATTGTGGAGGTTGGGCTTCATGAGTAGGTGAGTTACAAGTTTATAATAGGAGGAAGCTTAGATTGTGTGCGATGAATATGTCTAGGTATGTAAGAATGACAAAAGTGTTACCATGCGCGTGTCTATTTTTGTAAATATTTTACAGTAGGGGGCCTGAGTTTCATTTGATTGAGTTAAAAATTAAGTGGGACTTGTCATCAACAAGTGTTGAACTCCATCAAATCTATGAAAAGATGAGAAACAACTTCAAACATGCATCTGTAGCAACAATACACAATGTTGGAGATGCAGATATGGATTCAAGGGTATGATTCAAGATAAATGGAACATGAATTTGTTGGTGGGAGTTTATCAATCATTGCACAAAATCCACGATGTGGATGTGTAATGTGGGTGTTGTTGAAATCATGCACTAGCTAGTTGTTGGGATGATGAATAGTGTCAGTGTTTTTCCTGAGTGCTTTTTTCATGAGCAATATGGTTTTTTATTGTAAGAGAGGGTTGGTTTGGAAGTGGGAATCATTCACCCCATATGGGTTTAGGGGAAAATGTGAAGTAGTAAGATTTGTCTGAGAGGGGGAGGGTTAGGCGATTTTTTTGTTTCTTTTTTCTTTTGGAGTTTTTAGAGTCTTTATTAGTATGATAAAGTTCATGTTGACATGTATTTATTCATTCCTTATTTGTGGCATAGTATCTTCGAGAACATTCATCATTAGAAGTAGTCAACATTTACAAAAGTAATTGCAAATAAGGCAAGACACTTGGATCTGACAGAGGAAAAATGAAAATGTTACGGGGAAAAAAAAGAAGGATGAAATTGAATAATAATTAATAAATAATAGGAAGCTAAGAACAAAATATTCTTATGCTACATTATCACATGAATAAAATGAGGTGTGGAATTGCTTTACAAATGGAATGAGAATTTAAGCATTTTGAATAGTACGCATGAAGAAACATTTGAATAAATTGAAACAACATATGTAAATAAATGCATTCATTGGACTCATCAAGTTCCATAATTGGTTAAAGAGGGAAAATGTAACCTATGTAGAAAAGTGTATTTACACTTTGGAGTATTACATATAGCGGAAAAGACATACAAAGAGTAAATGTTGAGATATCATTGAAACAAACTACAAAGGTACATGTAACTATATCCATACCCATGATGTGTTCTAATATATATTTAAACATTAGAATATTACATTTAAGTAAATAGGCATGAAAGCTATATGTTGAGAAGACATTACATGAGATTGTAGAAATATACGCAATTAAATCTAATTATAATTGGAAAATTTCTGAATTTCTTCAATGATAATTTAAACACTTCTTCTTTATTCATTACATTCTTCAACCTTAATATTTTTATAAATATTTTACTTATCCATTAACATGTGAAATAAATAATTGATAACCTATTAATGCAAACGTAAAATAATCCAATAATACATGTTAAAAAACATTAACAACTTTGAACAATAATATCAAAAATATTTACTGAATATATAACTTCGTTCTACAAAATACTGAAAATATGCAACTAAATAGATGCTATAGAGAAATTGCTGTTACTATATTACCAAAATTAGAAAAGAGCATAATAAGTTATATAATAACTTTGGTACACTTGGTCACTAAATCAAACAAGCATGGCTACGAAGGAATTTCTTTTAGAAGTAGCTTTTCCTGGAATTTTCCTTTTTAGAAGACATTGTGATTCGTAAAGCTAGTGTGATTTTACATTTTTCAATTATTAGAGATGGAGGGCATACGAAATGAGACAAGTGTGCATAACATGCAATTATGCCCTTTGGAATGTTGAGGTATATTGTATGTTAGGGTGGTTTGAGCATTTCCAGATGTTTGAGGTTTTTTGAGATATTTTCTATTGCATGCTCGGGCACTTTTGTAGGAGGAGGAAAGTATAACACTTTTGTATCAGAAGGAGGAGGAAAGTATATTTTATTGTTAGTTAACTAAAAATACGTGATTTCTTACCATTGCTTCTTGAGTTTCTCTAAGTAATGATAGGTATAGTGACAATGATGTAAATGAACTTAATTAAATATTCTATTACTTATTTTAGCTATGGAATGAGACAAATTTGCAAAGTATATGAGTATTCATGAAACACATGTTATTAATAAGACAACTAAACCCTTCAATGAAAGAGGCAACTAAACCCTTCAATAAAAATTTGAATATGGGCCTTCTCTCCACCATACATTTTTTCACAAATTTAAAAGTCATAAGTAGTGTTAAAACACTCTCGTATAGGAACTATGGTATGCAATTTTTATAGAACTGATTCTTCAATATTTTACTTTTTTATCAAAGTTCATTATGGAGTATTATGCATACTACTAGTTTGTATTTCTTTTGTAATTTGTTAAATTCTATTTTCTTTCTATTTAGTTACATATTTTTTTTCTATATATCGAATAGTGTGTTATTTTGAGATATTTAAAAATATTTTATAGAAAATTTATGCATATTTGAATGAATTCCTAATAAAATTGTTAAATGTTATTTCTCTATTATTCATTATACTTGTATATATCAAGAAGCAAGCGTTGCAATTTGAATATTAAAAAAATTACGGTAAAAATTGTTAAGTGTTATTTTCTTCTTATTTATTCATATATTTTTACTTGTATATATCGAGATGCAAGCGTGTGCTATTTTGAAATATTTAAAAATACCTTGTAGAAACTTTATGCATGTTCTAATGAATTCCTCATTATAGGAAAATGATAAAGCGACACAAAATAAGTGTTCTCCATTAAGGTTCTATTATATCTCCCCATTATTGCATCTTTTCCTTGGTTATTGAGTTTGAAGAAAATGAACAATTGATGGGTTAATATACATGAAATCAAATCGTGAAGATGATGTCATGCATATGACTATAAACAGTTCTACAAATACATTAAGGAAGAAACCCTAGTTTTACACACACATGTAAATGTGAGTTTTTTATTGATAATTTATGGTCTTAGTCTTTAAATATATTTGATTTTTTTTTTAAATACTTAGTTTGATAATCAACAACCTCCCTTCATGGATGCCAATGAAAAAATAAACCATAATGTCATCACATTTGTACTTTTTATATTAATGGGAAATACTATTTCAAATTCCATGGAATACTTACCAGAAAAATTCATGATGCAGCCATAATATCATAGTTTTACATTATGGAAAGTGCATTTCACTATTATAACATTTATTGATTTGTGAAAATTTAAGAATTTTTGGTTTATTAACAATAATATTATATATATTAAATCACAAACTCTACAAATTCATATGCATATAAAAAGAAATGGTGATTTAGAAGTTTAAGAAGAGAGATGTATTATGAATAGTAGCATTTTCTCCAATAACAAAATAGTTGTTGAAAAGAAATTTGCAATTGGAAGGTGATATGATCACAAACCATGAGGAATCTCTACTAAGAGGAGTTGTTGAACAACTATATTATTTTTATAGTCATATTGATTTTTATGTTAAGGAATTAAGGCTTCACTCAATGAACCTCTAACATATCACATGCATTCATGGCATATTAAACAATACCCTTAATTTGACTATGTATTGGAAAATATACTAAACCCAATACACCTTCCCAATTTACAAAACCTCTACTTTTACTAGATATTGTAGGTATCAATTTTTTCATTAACATTTTTTATACCGTTTTATATTTTTTTTTTAAACTTTGAACTCTGTTTTTTTTACCTGCTAATATAAAAATCCTTTATCCCCTATATATCCCCCAATAAATTATGTCATTTTTTCCTCAATATAAATCCCCCAGTATGAATGCACGTGGTATGATATTGCTTCCCTAGTGAATCCTCTATGTGAATTACATAATACAAAAAATATTTTGACTTTTCAAGTTGACAAAGTTACAAAATGCACGAGAGAATACCCTGTGGGAATTACATAGTAGAAAAAGTGTTTTGACCTTTCAAGTTGAGAAAGTTACACAATGCACTTTTACTAGATATGAAATGGTTTTCCATTTTCAACCAATATGAATAGTATAAGTATTTCCTAATAATGCATGTAATTGGAATCATGCATATTGACAAGAATGCATCTAATTATTTATAGGAAAATGTTAAATAACAAGAAAACTTAAAAAAAAAATTGTTGGGAAAACAAGTTACCTTGAGAAAGTAGAAGAAATGCATTATTGGATTCAATGTCCTAAGTCATGAAAATCTAAACTTTCATAATTTTTCTTAATAAGATAAAAAAAATGAAATGTGGAAAAATATATTATATGCAAGATCAAATTTGTCACTCATTTTACTATAAACATAAAATTATAAAATAATTTTGGAAAGTGAAAATCTAAACTTTCATAATTTTTCTTAATAAGATAAAAAAAAAATAGTAAAATATATTATATGCCAGATCAAATTTGTCACTCATTTTACTATAAACATAAAATTATAAAATAATTTTGGAAAAAACAAATGATTTGTACAACTTTATGCAAGTTTCATCCTTATAAAACTCCTCTTTAAATGTTACCTTGTAATTTGAACCCACACAATTATTTTTTTCCTTTTCTAAAACTACATTTTGATTTGTTTGGATGGAGTTGCTCATGACAAAGATCAAACTAATTACAGTTTACTCAAATAAGGTAAAGTTAATGAGGATGCTCCGAGGTCTCAATTAAATGTAATGTATGTAGTCACCAACTTTATGAGAGAAGAATGGTTATTGGGATGAAATATATAATATATATATATAATATATATATAATATATAATATATATAATCATTTATTATAATTTATAGATTGTAGTCTGACAATTTGTAGTAATTAATTTTTGGATAAAAAATATTAGTAATCAATATAGAGTTAGAGTTGGATAAGTTATTTATTATTCAGTTATATATATAAAAAGAGAATAAAGAATAAATTTATAGTAATAAAAGTATAATTTATTAGAGAATGTTTAAAAGTGGTTTCTGAGAAAAACATCTTCATACATTAAGGTGTTTTTCTACTTATAATAAATTATTGTTTAAAAAATGATATATAGTTCAATAATTTTAGACAGTAGAAATTATTTATTATAACTTTATGACTTACCCATTTTAGCAACAATAATATTGTGAAAAGAAAATTGTATTCTAATTATATCATAGAATTTTGAGCAAACATATAATTCTCTATCTTTAATCATATGACTAATGAAGAAGGATAACTCTATTTATAACACTGACGGCTTGACTCTTCTTTTATATTTCCAGGTCCAATTAGATAAACATGCATATGTTACACAAATTGTAGTACTCCAAATCTACTTAATATTGTAATATTCCAAATTAATTGTCCAACAATGCTAACAATGTGAATAGTGGATAAGAATGGCAGTTAAATCAAAATAATACTATGTTGTGAAATATAACAATCAATACTACATTGTTGTGCCAATACAAATTACTCGGAAATTATAATGACATGTAAATTATAATGACATCAGAGTTGTACTCTGTTATTTGTTTAAATGGGCTTGTTCATTAATCATTTAATGATTTAACATTCATATGGGCCTATTACAATAAATCACCACCAATCATGACATCTCTAAGTTTATATCAAAGTAAAATAATAAGGAATATAAAAGTAGATGATGCTCGATAAACAAAGAGAGTCAAAAACATATTCACAATAAACAAATGTGCAACAAACAATAGCCTAAAAAATAGAGGCATGAGGCACCATAAATAAAGGTAAATTTTGAAATGCAATAACTAAACGTTCAAATTTCAAATGAATTGACATAGATATGAAATGAAGTGTATCCCAATGAGTGGAATGGAAAGGGATCATAAGAGTACACTGACACATGTTGATGAAATTTGGACTCACATCAACACAAATTTAAAAACTACAAAAGGGAAAGAAAAACAATAAAATAAAAAATACGTTATTCATTTTTTTTACTTCCTAACCCATGTATAAGGGGAATGTGACAATATCTTTTACTGTCTAACCCATGTATAAGGGCAATGTGACAATATGTTTGATAAGAAACACAACATGAAACATAGGGGAATGTGGAAACAATAATTTTCACAAGGCAAGGATAACAGGGAGGAGAACCACTCCAGATTATGTTTCACAATTTATTGTGTTTCATTTTCATTTTATGAAAATGATGTTGAGGGAATGGATGAAAGTTGAGGTATGGGACAATGATGATAGATATGGCAAGGACTAGTTTCAAGGAGATATCTTAATCACTATTCCCATAGATGGACAATGTTGTAAGATACAATATGAAAATTTTGTGATGAATGATGGAAAGCCACTAATGGTGGCGGAGGCGTGTCTCTATAGTTATGTGAGACCCATTCCACCGTAAGATAATTTCCTCACCATCACTTAGTTCTAGACATAGTTGAAGATTTCGATACCAACTTATAGTGGTGTGGTGTGGCGTGATCATCAAGCTTCTTTCTAACTTTGAGGATGAGGTTTGGTTTGTGTACTTCTCTAAAAATTGCACTCTCAATACATATTCTCACTCATACTTACTATTAGATAGCTAGCATTGTCTGGATGGTTAGTGGAAACAAGTGTGTCGCCATTGATGTCAGCTAGATGAGCGTTAATGTCAACCAGATTAGCATTGAGGTTGGTGGAATTTTTTTTGGTAATGATGTGCATGATATGTCAAGCTAAGGGGGAGTTCCGTGGTTGTTGCAGTCTCTTGTAGAGAATCATTATAGTAGCAGGCTTATTGGAGAAGAACTAGTATGATTACTATGCTGGCTGGGATTCCCAAGCTTTGCATGCATTTCTGTATTAGGTGTTTAGGTCAGATACTCCTCGAGATGGCATAATTGGAATATGCTCAGGAATGTATTTCCAATAGTATGTGGACGTCTAGAAATGGCCCTCTGAATCAAAATTTATTGTTGGTCAAAGTGAGGACCCCAAAAGTCATAGTTGTAGTGCCCAAAAGTCCATAACTCTATTAAGTAAGTGTTCCAGATAGTTTTGAGGAAGGCTAGTGGGAATAATGCTTAGAATATTAGAAGCTTTGAAGTCAGAAATTGTATTAGTAAGGGACATGGGATATTATTGAGCCTGGATAGTGAGAACAATGCCTAGAATTCTAGAAGCCAGGAAGCTCTTAAGCCCGAAGGTCGAGATCATATGAGACATGATGCGGAGTGTTGACGTGGAGACTGTGGGGCATATCTAGAGATTATTACCTGGAAGCTTGAGGGATTTCACTAAATAAACATTATGGTAAAAGGGAGTTCTGGGAATTTTACAAACTTTGTCACAAAGATCGATTCCATAACAACAGAGAACTAAGGGCGGGCAAGGTTATAAAGGGATTTTAGCCCCCTTAGGCCGAAAAAGAAGTTTAGTACCAAAGAGGCCTAGCTGGAGGTCACAACTCCTGGCCCAATGGTGTAAAACAGGTAAAGGCGCCAGGAGAAAGGTGTTAAGACATGCCGACAAATGAAAAGTGTTCCATACTTAGAAGAGTTTAGAATTAAGAATTTATAAGAAGTTATCGGCATGCGAGCTTTCACGTTCATGTTTTATGTTGTGATATATGGCGATGTCTACAATTGGCCCTTCGAATCCTCTCACTTGTGTTGAATTCTTTGACTATTACAACTCATCGGCACAACATTCAAAGGACATATGGGTCAACGGCTAAGTCTTTGGAAACTAGTGGTAATGGTCATTGTCAAGAAACACTGAGTCAAGACAACAAGGACCACAATAGCGAAAAATAATTAATGGAGACTCTCTTGAATAGAAATAGGCCACCTCTTCTCTTAATTGCATGATAGGAATAATTAAATAAAAAATATTCTCGAATCTAGAAATATCTAAGCTCTGACTAAGAGATCCATGCCTGAAGTACTATATAAGTCTTGCGGGAAATTAAGATGCATGGAGATCCTTGCTGTGGTACACAAATGAAATGAGATTTGAGTGTCAACGTGCAGAAATGTGTGTGCAAAAGATCAAATCTGAAGCTGAGATAGCCATGTCAAAGTACATCCTCATCATTTAGGAACCATGCTCTAGTACAAGCATAAGTTAATGGAAGAGCTCTTTGAGCCTATAGTTTGATTGATATTTAATTCTCAGTAGGTTGAAACGCTCAATTTCTCACTCTTAAAGTTAATGTAATTATAGTGGCTATGTAATCATAAGTTATAGTAGTATGGAGAACCATGCCGAATTACTCTCTCGGGTAGTGAAACTCACTGTATGGATTGCATCATTCACGGTGCATGAGTGGAACCCAACAGAAGATTTCGGTTGTGCAATTTGGGGGAATGCAACATAGCTAAGTGTGATGAATGAAGAGATTTGTGTGTGAGTTCGTTGTTGAGAGAAGGCAGAGTATCCCTATCCTACAGAGACATGCAATGAGTATGGCTATGAAGAGAAGGGGTTGAGAGTTGATTGTGTGTTGTTGAGAGAAGAGGGATGAGAGTTGGGCTTATGCTACTAAGAGAAAAGGGTTGAGGTAAGCAGGGTTGGAATTTGATGGGCAAAATGCCCGTCACAAGGCATTTTGACCGTATTTCACGTTTAAAAATTTTAAAAAGCCGTTTTTTGTGATGGGCTTTCAGTTCTAAAAGTATTTTTTACTGTTACTTTTGCAAAAGAGTCATTACCACCCTCCAAACAACATCTTATAAGAAGTGTAGTAATATTTGGAATTTATATTATAATATTTGTTTTTATTTAAATAAATTAAATTTATATTGTTTATATTTAAATAAATTAAGTTTATTGGGTTTATTGCCGCATGTATGATATACATGGGCTTTACATGTACTAAAGGGAGGTCGGCCATGAATAAGCAACCCCCTTAACATGAGGAGGGAAACGTATATATATATGAGTGAAGGAAGAGCTCATTTCACTCACCGACTTTCCCTTGAAGAGCTCTTCGCATAAGAGACAAGGGAAGTGCGAACTTACGAGATCTCTCCAGAACCACATCTACAAGCCTCACAGGTGTCGTGGAATATAACTGGACTCAATCTCATTTGCCAGATTCGTCCCTCTCATTCCAAGTAGCAGGTCAAACCGCTGATGGTTGGAAGCTCTGCAACAAAAGGACGTGTTGGGTCACTTCGCGAGGTAACTTATTAAGGTATAACGATGAAATATCGAGGTTTTATTTGATCTAAGGAAACCCTAATAACATCTGGCTCTGTCAAGTATCCTGTGCATTCCATTGCTCGATAACCTCTATCAGGTAATTTACTCTCTGCTTACGAATTTACTGCTAATTTTTTCCTTCCGATTTGATTTCCGTGTCTAATCCAGTGCGTCTCTGGTTCGCAGGTATTTCAGGTTGTTGTATTTCTATTCGTGTTTCAAGGGAGATTCAAAATGAAAACATTGTCTTACATCAGTTGATGCATTTGATTTTCAGGTCGGTACTATTTCATGTTGATCCTGAAGCTTGTTTTTTCAGACTACACTATAGGCCTCGTTACTTGAGGGACAGTGCCATTTTAGTGTATTAGGATCTTTTAGGGTTTTAATGTGGGATAGAAAGTTACGGCTACACTTGTTTTACTGTAGTTTTTGTGGGTAAATGAAAAAATCCATCATAAACACGATGCTATCAACTTTGGACTATGGATAAGGGCTTTTGTGGAGTTATATAGATACATAATTTTGAACTTAATGTCTTAGATATTTATCTCGTGGTCATACTTTTTTCAATAGTTCGTTGTTTCATATTTCTGAAATTTTTGTTGCGGCTAGGGTTTGATTGTAAATTGTTGGCTTTAAATGATAATTTAAATATATGAAATGGAAAACCATCAAGCGTTTTACCTTGGACTGATTATATACTTTAAATGAGCAAATTTCAAATGTTCAACACTTTTTATTAAAACCTCCACAATTGAGTTTTTTCAAATTTCGGTTTTACCTTGGACTGATTATATACTTTAAATGAGCAAATTTCAAATGTTCAACACTTTTTATTAAAACCTCCACAATTGAGTTTTTTCAAATTTCGGTTTT